>BTPG01000005.1:156465785-156688285 GCA_036245525.1 Semisulcospira habei
TGTGTGTGTGTGTGTGTGTGTTAGGGGGAAAGAGGGATGGGAATTTGGAGATGAAGAGTGGGAAGGGGTGGGGGTCGGAGAACACATGACTGGTGATGTCTTTTATCAGTTTACTGGTAATAACGTTTATCTGTAACTGATGGTATCGTCTGCTGTAAGTCATTATCAATAATCAAGTTGACCTACTTTTCATGGGGGATGCATAATTCTGTCTTAAATTTGCAAGCGTTTATATACGTTGGGTGGAGGGAGGAAAGAGGAGGAGGAAAAAAAAACAAGTAGTTTGTGATAATTTCTCATTAATCTTCTTGTGCATGCACCGCCAGGTACTGTTTACAGTTCCTGAGGTTGTATGCACAAGGAGGTTAATGTGGCCTGTGCGTATCATCACTATTTGGTTTTGTCGATAGATTGTTGGTAATATCTATTGCAAGTTGAAAATGTATGCCTACTGACCAGAGTAAATTAATAAAATGATCATGTGAGATTGTAATTTTAAAACACACACACACACTCGCAAAAAAAAAAAGACACAACAACAATAACAACAACCAACTGGTGTTTCTGTCTTCTTCTTTTTTTAAATCAGAGGTTGGTGGTTTGTATGTGTGTGAGTGCGTGCGCGCATGCTACACAACCTATTCTTACAGAAACAAGGAAGTGCCTATATTTTGGTTTTTTTTTTCTTCTTGTATTTGGCATGTTAATTTACTACTTTTTACAAAGACAATCTTTATATTAGAGATAGCAAAAATCAAAAAAAAATATCTTAAAATAGAAGCTCTTGTAAAAAAAATGAAAGAAAAAACTCGTGATTGAAAAAGAACCACTTCTCTGCAATACCCACAAATAGCACACGTATATGCTGAGTTCCCTTTCAGAAAGCCTAGCAACGTAACAAGTATACGCCAAGGGACTGAACTCTGACATTGACCTCTCTTTTTTAAGTAAGCCTTATGAAGGAGTGATCTGTCCTATAATATACTGTCTTTGATACCACTAAAAACAACACTCCAGACATATCCAAGAGGCATAATTATATCCTCATGAGCCCAAAGGGTCATGAGTAACTATGCCTCTTGAAGATGTCTGGATTGATGCCTACGCTTATGCTGGAAGGTGTTTATCAACCGTGATTTCGATCTCCTTCGTTGTCGGTAGTCGTTCGTTGCAAACGTAACCTCAGTGTTTTGTTGCGTCCGGCAAGGGGCATATGATGATCTTTTGGGAAATGCATAGGATGTGTACGCATGTTGCCTCCTAGATAAGATCTGATGATGCGATTTTGAGGCGAAGCTCGTCATCTGTCAAAGGCATCACCCATAGATCTGCAAGCGTCATAGATTTGGTTGCACCGCCGCATGTTCAGGGACTCATAGAAAGCAGCCCGCTCCATTCGAAAGTGTTTTTTCTCAAGTAAAGTGAACGATCGGTAAGAGACGTTTGTACATGACATTAATAAAACCATCTGCAAAGGGCACAGACCTCCATGAGTCCCAAATGCGAGAGAGCAGACAGGGATAGATCTGTCACTCTCTCTTGTTGGCGCCATCTACATCTGTCTTTTGAAGATGTACGCGGAGGCTGTTCGGTGCATTAAATGATGATGGTAAAACCTATTCCTGGTTCTCCATCACAACCTTCCAAAGCCTGTCCAGGCTGGCAAATAGATTTAAAGAAATAACTGTCACGAGAGATGTATTGGCCGGAGGGACGAACTCACAGTGAGCAAAAGGTCCACGTGCCGACTTCGGCCGACGCTGGCTCGCGGCGCACATCTGGCCAATCTCGGCCGGAGTCGTCCCGTAGACCTTTTGGTCGCCGGGAACTGACAACTGGGAAATCCTCACTCTCCCGATACGCTCTCAGACGTAAATCCAGGTGATGCCCTTACTCCGACGCTGTAAATAGGTGCAAAATATGACAGCGAGCGGCAGAGATTCTCAGGAACCCCTGCAGCCATTTGGACTGCATTGGGGGCTCCTGAGAATCTATGCCTCTGGCAGGCGGAACGAGATAGCCGAGGGTCTCTGATTCAATCGAGACGTTGCTTTATGCTGAGTGACGTGGAACTGACTAGGGGAATACGGACGAGAGCTGGACCAATCACTGTCAACGTAACATTGCAAACAGGTGCACGTGACCCAATCATTGGACCAATCACTGTCATCTTAACACCAAGCTGTAGAGATATTCTGAGATATTTGGAGGGCAACGAGACAATGGTCTGTCGGTTACTTACCGTCACGTGATGTTGAGTAGTACATAATTCCTAAATTCTGGCGCAACTCTGGTTCAACTGGTTTGCATATTAAAAGAAAATGTGTGCTGTCCTGTGACGTTTGCCTCAAATGACAGCCTCACTTCTAAGATCCAATCTCACAGACCAGCGCATCAGTTCTGTAAAACGCAGTAATCATAGTTCTTAATTTCGAGCACTCTTTTACGGGCTTTTTATTTTTTTAGAAGCAAAATTATGGTCCTTTGGGAGACCTCCATGGAAAAGACGTTTTAAAAAAATGAGGCGTGCATCATTTATAAAACCAACGACAGAACCCACACTTACTAAGGAACTAATAAGGAACAAATAAAGATTACCTACGTAAACTGAATATTACAAGTTTCCTTTATCGGACCTAGTGTCAGACTAACTGTAAATGAATTAGTAGTTGAAGAAAAATGTCGAACCTCTGACAGAAAAAAATAAAACGCACTTAATTGTGCCCACAACCTCAAGTGATAACAGTTTGAGCCCTGCGCGCGAAATTCCTCAAATTTTGTGGTTGTCCCTAAAGGCTACATTAAACGTAAAAGGATCGGCGAAATTAGTTCAAGGATGGTCAGTGGTAGAATAGCTTGGCGCCTCCAAGTGCTAAACTATTCTGCCATCACCCTTGGTCTACTAATATCGTCGAACCAACAAGCTACCTTCATTCAAGCTATACCGGCGTATTTGTATTCGACTTCGCTGGCCGGCAGTCGTACTGACATTCTGTCACCACCCTTGATATGTATGGTCGATGTAGCAAAACTAGGCTGAATGTGCAGAGCTGATAACAAGTGTGGACGCACAGCCTCTCTCCTTAGTGTCCACGTGGGAAAAAGAGCACGAACTCGTGGCACAAACCACTCCTCTTCCAGTCACTGCACCAATTAATAGACACTCCACATCACCACTTCCACCGCCCATGACACCTTGATGGAACTACCTGACCACCTCCTCCGATGAAGCGAGATAGACGTAAATGTCGGAAGCAAGCACCAAGAGGTAATGATCCTAAGAAGTCATTTTAACCGGACAACACCTTGTCCCTGAACGTCTGGTTACATCTTTCATATTAGGAAAATAATTGTAACCGATGGAAGGCAGCATAGATCTTAAATAAAATCCGCTTCGGAACTCCCGCAAGAGAACACAAACAACTTGTCTCTAATGAATATCCCATATTAATCATTTCTTAGTGCACTCTTCTCGTTTCCACTTAACCCTTTGGCTGTCGGTAGCGTTTTTTGTCGCGATGATTTCTGCAGGGATCATCCGCGATAAAAACCGCTTCCGACAGCCAAAGGTTTAATAAACGCGGAAATAAAAGAGGCCAAATGCAACTTAAATGAGGCCAAATACTGCTGGGGCATAGATTCTCGTCAGCCTTAATATTTGCGAACCATTTCTCTCTCAACTACAAAACATACATCCTCCAAATCATCTCCAACAATACGCTCAATTGCAAAAAAGAGTAAAAACCAGGCCTGAGCAACTGTAAGAGATCTTCATGGGCCCCGTAGTTTGTGGTGCTCATGAGGATCTATGCCTCTTGCAGATGGAACTTAAATATGGATCGATGCTGAATACAATCAATCAGATGAACTACATACACTTCTAGCAGGTGGGTAGTGTTCGCAGACAGACTGCCCCGCTTTAGCACTATGGGGACCACTTGAACTCCACCGCATCAAACGATCTATAAATCTTGTGCCTAATGCTCCAGAAGCGAGGTGACAGAGACCATCCGGCAGAGAGCATTCAGCCCGTGATTATCTTGGTGACAGACCGTGTTCAACACTTGCCGCCGTGCTGGCATCCTGTCAGATGGTGAAATAGGTCGGCTGTTCTGGATTTTATTTATTAGAGGTTGCCCAGTCAACGTGTAAGCACGAGCACCAAAACTAAATACAGTAAACCTCGCTGGTAACAATGCCGGATATTAAAAAAATCGGATATAACAACACGAGAAGTCCCTACTACAATCTTGCTATTTAAATGACATCACACATAGCAAACTTCGAATTTAACAAACAAATTTAGGTTATAAATGTTCTGGGGTCTGCTGCATTAGTGAACTTATTTTTAAGCACTATGGCTCAGTTGCATGAGCGAGCTTAGTCCTGCGCCGCGAGCCACTAAGCATGGTGCGCCGCTGCAGCGGAGCACCTTGCTTAGTTGCTGGCGCAGGACTAAGCTCACTCATGCAACTGGCCAATGCCTCTAAGTGGGCCACTTGCTTAGTAACTGGTGCAGGACTTAGCGCGAAAATCAGAGAGCCCTTGTAACCGTCAACGTGCCGCTTGCGTTACCAGCAATACAATCAATCAACAAATAAACCCACTAATCAGCCAATCAACCAAACCAGCAACCAACCAATCAACCAACACTTCAGCCAGCCAGCTATCAGTCAGCTAGTCAGTCAGTCAGTCAGTCAGGCAACTAACTAATCAAATCAATTAATTCATTCCAACCAACCAACGCATCCACCCACCCAACCAATCAATACTGTAATCCATCTACCCAATCCACCATCCATCCATCCATCCGTCTGTCCATCCATCCATCCATCCATCCATCCATCAATTAACCTTACATGCGGCAAGTTGACGTGAGTACATTTATCTCTCATCAAAAGCAAATTCAGTACCCTATGTCTGAACCAATCAACACAGAACTAAATAAATCATGAAAAGTGTTCAGGAATATGCCAGTTCAATAAAGAATTCGATAAGAAAAGAAAGCGAAAATGTTGTGAGTGAATAATAAAAAGGAATCAATGCAAGAACCATCAAGAACCATCAGCCAGCCGGAAGAGAAATGATTCCTGCCCTCTATTCCCGCTTTAGATCGCTATCGCTTACAACCTGAGGAACAGATCTATCTGACAAAACGTGGGAGGGGTCTATCTCTTTCATAAATAGCACAGACGAAACGGTCAACAAGAGGCATAGATCTTCATGAGACCCCGCATTCGCGTGGACTCATGAGGCTCTATGCCTCTTGCAGTAAGAGAGGGCTTTGGCTAAAGCAGAAAAGATGGAGTACGTTTGTCTTCGATGATGAACCCAGGTCGCTTGCAAAAATTTCACATCATTTTATCCCCAGGACTACTTCAAGAATTGTTTACATATGTCGAAACTGACATATGTCGAATCTCACATATGTCGAAACTCTCTCTCTCTCTCTCTCTCTCTCTCTCTCTCTCTCTCTCTCTCTCTCTCTCTCTCTCTCTCTCTCTCTCTCTCTCTCTCTCTCTCTCTCTCTCTCTTTCTCTCTCTCTTTCCTTACCAGAGGCTCTAATGTGGCCTCAGTTATTCCGAGTGATCTGTCCGCTGACATGTTTAATAATCACTTCTTATCCGTAGCTGATGGGCTATCCAAAACACAAGACAATCACGGTAAGCGACACGTGCTCCGACGTTTCAGTTGACTTCTGCAACGAGAGAACTGCCGGCGTGGCTCCTTTTAACATTCCTCCACTTGCAGTACATGAAGTAGGCAAATATATAAGTAGTCTAGGGAACAAGAAATCGTCAGGCTCTGGTGATATAAATCCTAAAGTTTTGAAACTATCTTTACCTTACATTGTTGAATCACTTACATACATCTACAACCTGTGTCTCCATTATTGAGCATTATTGAGCTTAAAACTGCAAAAGTTATTGCACTAGCAAAATCCAAGGACAAGGCAGATCTGAATAATTACAGACCGATTTTGTTACTGTCCGTGCTAAGCAAACCCCTTGAATGACATGTACACAAAAAATCTATGTCAACATTTGGAAACACGTAACATGCTTCATCCCCTTCAGTCTGGATTTCGTCCGAAATATTCCTGCCATTTGGCACTTCCCAGACTTGCAGATAAGTAGTTGTCTAACATAAACAATTCTCAGTTGACGGGTGTTATATATCTCGATTTTAAGAAGGCGTTTGACCTTGTTTACCACGGCACTCTGCTTAAAATGTTTAGTCACTACTTGAAAAATGACTCCGCAGTTTCCTTTTTTAGTTCATACCTAAAGGGAAGAAGGCAACAAGTAGTAGGAACTAAAGGAGGTAAAGTTTGGAGTGCCCCAAGGTTCGATCTTAGGGCCTCTACTATTTTGCTTATATATCAACGATCTACCTCTTCATTTAACATCCGAATCTGTCCAATGTGACTTCTTTGCCGACGATACTTCAACCCACACGGCAAATAAAAACTTTAATGTGATTACCAAAAAACCTACAGCAAAGCCTTAATGAGGTGACTGCCTGCTGTGAATATAAATCAATGATTATCCGTCCTGCTAAAACTAAGTCCATGGTAATTGCGACACGACAAAAGCACCAACTAGCCCCCCTTTCTCTTGAGCTGTCGCTGGAAGGTAATTCAACAGAACAAGTCTCGGAACACCGCCTGCTAGGGATTATCATAGATGATCAGCTCAAGTTGCAAGCACACACAGATAACGTGTGTAAAACTCAAGGAACATTTGCATGCTATCCAAGTTGAAACACTTCAATGATTTTGAAAGCAGAAAATTATTTTATTATGCACATATCCAGTCCCACATTAATTATGCTTCGACTGTGTGGGATGGTTGCAGCGATGTACATTTAAAAAGACTTAACTCTTTACATAGACAAGCAGCAAAGTTAATCTTACCTGATCCTTCTCTGACAACCGATGATAAGATGCACAAAGCGGGACTTCTTTCTCTTAAGAATAAGTTTGTTTATAACAAAGGAGTTCTCATGTTCATGATTCGAAATAACAGAACTCCCGAATACTTAACCCAGCTGCTAGTCCGGTCTCAGTTTCAACGGCAGGTTTCAACGGCAGGTTTGTAAAATGCTGTGTCGATGACGATGTCAATGCCTAAACCGTTGTAAAATAAAGTTTCATTGATTCATTCATTGATCAGTCCCGCTATGGGGATACAAAAAAGCATGTACGTCGTACCCAAAACCAGAATTGACTTATTTAAAACCAGTTTAGCATTCTCGGGGGCAACTTTGTGAAATTTGCTTCCATCCTATGTAAGGACCACTCCTATGATATCATGTTTTAGGAAATACTTTTTAAATGCCTAGCATCAAAATCATAAGTAGTACAATACTTACTTGCTATAGGAGCAAATCATGCTCAGTTCACACACTGTTAGTAGGAACTCATTCATTAACCATGGAAATGTATACCTGTCCGGTGTGAATGAGTGTGCGCACGCAAGTATTACTATATTATGTGTAATGGTGTGCGTGCGATTCCCCCCCCCCCCCCCTTAGTCTCAGACTATGTAATGTATCTAATGTATACAACTGTTGTTTGTCTGTAGAAGTAGCAACGGCAGATGTGAAAAATGATATTGCCTTGGGCTCTGTCAATATCTTTACCGTTGTCAAATAAAGATGCATTTATTCTCTGTCTGTCTGTCTGTCTGTCTGTCTGTCTGTCTGTCTGTCTGTCTGTCTCTCTCTCTCTCTCTCTCTCTCTCTCTCTCTCTCTCTCTCTCTCTCTCTCTCTTCTGTTGTCTGCTCGGCGTTAAACTCAACTCACTCACTCATCCCCCCCCCCCCCACACACACACACACACATACACAGAAAACAAAATCACAAACAAGAGCAGACCCTACTGTGACGGTCCAGAATTACAGACAAGCAAACAATTATAGGTCCTAGGAAGCTCTGCCCTTTCGCGACGCGCCTTCAAGGGGAACCCACACTTTCACGAAATATAGTTGTAAGATATATTTTGTGTTGACCCTATATTTCTGCTGTAATCCCACACCAGCACACAGAATCAGGTCCTAGGTAGGCGTGACGGCGCTTCACTACAGCGACACGCCTTCCCCGCAGAAGGTAGCATAAATTTCCACCCGTGGGACGATAAAGTTGTTAAAACATTAACCATTTGGCTGTCGGTAGCGCTTTTTGTCGCGATGATTCCTGCAGGAACCATCGCGACAGAAAGCGCTACCAACAGCCAAAGGGTTAAAGTTTCGACTCAATATTTCTCCTGTAATGAATTTGCAAGTTAATTAAAGATAGCATTTAAATATGCATCGATCTCACAATGACGGAAATAAAAAAAACTCAAACAAAGGATTCGATTTTACGTGTACACGCTGTCGTTCCATTTCATGCTTTCAATCCATAGCCGACCACAACATCCGTTCGTCAACTATGTGCAACAGAGTTGAATCATAAATCAAGCAAAGAGTTTGTTGCCCGAAAAACGTAAAGCGATCTGCTCCATGGCATGCTTTGATTGCTACAATGCGCCGATACAACGGCTTATCAATGTTGTCTTGCCTCAACTAAGACTTTTCTATCCTTCTTTTCACAATCTATGTGATTAGGTACACGTACCATAGGTTTTCCATTGCCGCTGAAAGAACTCCCCTGCGTACAAAGAAGAAGAAGAACAGAGAAGTCTTTCATTTTACGACAGTCAAACTTCATAATGCATCGAAGACACTGTGCCTCGCAGCTCTGTGACATCTTCCATACCATCTTTCTAGCCTCTCTCGAACTGCAAAGGGTTCCCACCATGTGGAAGATGTCCCAATTCCTAAAGAGACCGCCCTTCTGTACTTAAATATTTTCGGCCTATTGCGTTGATGTCTCTCGTGATGAAAACCTTTGAAAAATTAGTGAAATCTCACCTCATGAACTGTACAACACATTTATTGGACCCTCTGCAGTTCGCGTACAGGCCTGGAAGAGGGGTCGAGGATGCCACGTCAACGCTCTTAAACCTTATCCACACTCGTCTTGAGAAGGGTAAAACTCATGTTAGAATTTTATTCCTGGATCTGAGTGCCGCGTTTAACACGCTCCAACCACACTTGCTCTTCATGAAACTTACCAATGCTTTTAAGCTAAGCAACAGTTTGGCCTTGTGCATCCTAGAATTCCTCGTGTGTAGATCGCAAAGAGTTCGGGTAAACGGCAATTTGTCTACTGTTAAACCGGTTTCTACAGGCTCACCGCAAGGCTGTGTGCCTTCACCACTCTTAATTATATTGTACACACTCGGCAGATGACTGCAGGAGTGCACATAGTAACAGGCATTTGATTAAGTTCTCAGACGATTCTGCTCTGCTGAGCCTGCTCTATGATGACGAAACCAGTCACGGTCCAGTCGTGCAGGATTTTGTTGACTGGTGCCGTGACTTCTTTCTGTGCATCAATGCTTCCAAAACAAGAGATATGTGCATAAACTTCAGGTAAAACCCTCAAACGCAGTCAGACACTGTCATTTTTGATGATATAGTGAAAAAGGTGACCGAGTACAAATACCTCGGAACCACCAATGATGACAAACTTAAATGGGACAGTCAGTGTGATATTTTGCACAAGAAAGGCCAACAGCGCCTGTATCTTTTGAGGAAGCTGCGCAAGTTTTAATGTTGACAACTCTGTTTTAACTCTCTTTTATCAGTCTTTTATTCAAAGCGTAATCACCTTCCCATGTGTCTGCTGGTTTGGGAACATGAGCCTAAAAGATAAGACTATGCTCCAGCACATTATCAACATCAGTAGCAAAATAACTGGTGTTCAGCAGCCCTGCCTTTCTTCTTTGTACGAGAAGCAGGTGCTTAACAAAGCCTTCCACATTGTATCTGATGATACTCATATTTTATCCGAAGAATATGCCAAAACAAATCGCAGACGTTTTCTTTCGTGCCTTCGTCTATCCGTCTCCTAAATGTTGCCATGGCATAGACCTATAGTCATGGCATCATTTGACGGACGGTCAAGATGTCAGCCTCACGTCTATGAATTTGCAATGTCATGTGATACGCAAGTGTGTGTGGGGGGGTTGTTTGCGTGGTATAAGGTAGTGTCGTCTCAGTTAGTTTTGAAGAACGTTTTCTTTCTAGGATGATATTAACATTACAGACGGTTGTGACGTTATATACGTGCACATACTCACTGTAATCGGTCGGTGCGTTCTAATAATAATAATAATAATAATAATAATAATAATAATAATAAGCGCATTAAATAGGCGCTTTATCCCAATTGAAAATCGGCTCAAAGCGCCGCCGCGAACTGAACCCAACAAGCACGCTCACGTGAATCACGCGCATTCACTCACACACTGAACGTAAACACAGAACTTTCACGTGGTGCTAAGGGCAAGCTCAAGCGAGCTACTGTAGTTTTTGGAAATTCAAAATCGTTTGTATTTGAAATTTTTTTAAGTGGACTGAAACTGATACCAAAGTCAGTCAAATGTATTTATTTGTTGTATGTTCACATTTGTTGTTTTTTACAACTGTTGTACAAAAATTCCGCTGTAAACAAATTTCACATCTTGGGACAATAGAGGTATTCGTATTCGTATAATTTAAAGTTGGCCTTTTGTCTAGCTTTATTGTAAGACATACTGAGAACCTTTACATAAAGGAGATATATTGCGAACAACTAACCCTTTACTGCCTGCAGTAGGTCGCTTTTATTATCTGACTCAAATTCACGTTTCCTTTCTGATCGTTCAAAGATACCATTGCGCAAAAAGGTCATCGTGACGACGTCAGCCGCATCCAGCCCACGCCTAGACGTCTGAGTGCGTGTCGAGTCGACAGGATTCGAGGTCGGCCTGACGGCTTTTAGCGCACTGGGATTGTTCCGGACACATTTGCTTCACTGCAGATTTCTTGCCATTGGTCCGTAAAAAAAATTAAAAAAAAAAAAAAAAAAAAAAACACCTCCCCTAACCTGTAGATTACGTTGTTTGAACACACGCTGGACTCCGCTTGAGAAACATGCAGATGAAAATTTCTTCAGCAAGAAGCACATATCCTCATTGGCCCCGCGAATGCGGGGGGACATGCGCACCTGTGCCTTTTGCGGACGGGTGGTCTCTACTGATAGAATTCGACCAATCAACTTCATTTCCGAAATCACGTGCCATTAAGCGAAAATCGATATATGCCATAAGCACGTTCTTTGCCGCTCGCTATAATCTGGCCGGAAAACGTTTTCATTACTGACATTACTGATATATGAATCGTTGAAAGAACTGCAGTTTTTCCATCCATTTTGCGTGGTTACCCGATATTTAACCATTTCCCTGCCACTGGACGCATATTTTGTTCTGAAATCCTTGTTTGTTCAACGACCAAAAGCCACAACCGTGCAAAAAACATTGGTACAACTTGGGCTCAGCAACAGACATAGATCCTCATGAGCCGCCGCAACTGCGGGGGCTCATGAGGATCAATGTGTCTTGTAGTTGGATCGTGTTCACGTTCTCTCAGCAGTGAAGGGGTTGATAGCGAACATTCAAAAGACGTATTTCAACACATTATGACACTCATGTTCTTGTGTCTAGTTTCTTTGTAGGCCTACGTTTGTTACTTTGTCTGTTTGAATGCCTCTGTAAATTCGGTCACTGGCGTGTACGCTTGTATGTTTGATGGTTTGTGTTTTCCTTTCTTACTCTTTTTCTTCTTGTTTGTTCCGTGTATCGGCCTGAAAGAGCGACTGTCCACGGATACTGCCTATTCATCGCGTTGTTTCTTTGCCCTCATTCTGATTCGGAATAGGTGTTATGTGTGCGTGATGCGCGAGTCAACCCATGCATGATCTGTGGTTGGACTCAAGGTGTCTCCGTGGACAGTCGCCGCCTTCAACGGGTCGCAACCTTTCGCAGGCCACTCGCTTCACATCAATCAATTGCAGCGTGGATTGAACGGTTGACAATTCCTAGCATTTATTTAAATGGAACCGGCTTCATCAGTACACAACTACAAGAGGTATAGATCTTCATAAGCCCCCGCACTTGCGGGGGCTCAGCAGGATCTATGCCTCTTGCTGAAACCACTTGGTAAGCATGCTGCTTTGTTGTCATCTGGGTATCTTTTGTATGTGGAATTGACGATGATTTGAACAATTTTGGCTTCTCGAATTATTGGTGTAAATGGAACGAGCTAGTCGAGGGAGCACCCCGATTCGTGTTGACTTAAACCAACCACATTTTCATCCGTGTTTCTTAGATTGAGGAAAAATCAGAGTGTGTTTTTTTCTAAATATATATATTTTTAAACAAAATTTTAAAAATGGAGCGTTTATGTATGGCCTGAATTGTGCGTCCAGGCCATTTAAGACGGCTTCACTTTCTTTCTCCTTTTGGTTGAAGGTCAGGTCAACGACCTGAGGTAACCCCTCCACTGCCGAGAACAAATACACACCCAGATGCAAACGGTATAGATCCTCATGAGCCCACGCAGTTGCAGGGGCTCATGAGGATCTATGCCTCTTGCTGAAACCACTTTGACATGTTCCTTTGACGTCTAAGGATCTTTGGCGTTGAATTTACGATGACTACAAAAACCCAGACTGCGTCCACTGGCCAGTGAGTGGGTTAACAAGATGCATCTTATGGCGTGTCATTGTAACTAATCAGTGAAAAACAGGGACTGAGTTAGAACCCAGCGTACACTGCGTCCTTGTTCCAAAAGCGAGTCAAGAGTGGAATGTCAGTGTTAGTGCTCTGCGTCAGATATTAGCGAGGTTTTGTTTGCAACGCCGGAACTACTCCAAACAACTAACGACAGCGAAATCACGGAGGATAACCAGCTTTTCAAATAAGCATAGACCATACTCAAAACGTCTCCAAGAAGCATAGATCCCCATGAGCCCGGAGGGCTCATGGGGATCTATGCCTCTTGGAGATATTCGGAGTGTTGTCTATGCTGGTTACCCGCCGTGAGTTCGCTCTATTTCGTTGTTGGGAGTCGTTCCGTGCAAACGAAACCTCACAATTAAATACTACCCATCCATACAAAAACGAATTCACTTTTTTTGTTTAAAAGCCGCGCAAAGAAAACAGTCTCATGGAAACTATTTCAATTTAATGACATAAAATTAACTCTGACAGTCATGATCCAATGAACGGAAAATGGACGGAATTAGACCTAGGCCGCGAGGAAGAGTTCTGTTTCAGAACGGGCAAAAGCAAAACTGGTTAGATCGATAATTTAGGTGCCGTGAGTAATGTGTTTTGCTTACAAGTCTTGAAATCGCTGAATTATGTCGGGGCAAGAGACAAATTTATGGGACCTGCAAAAGTGCTGTCCTACAATTAACTTACGATCGTACTCTGCTTGAAGACATAAATGCGAGCCAGCGAGAGGCATAGATAATCTTGAGTCCCTGCGGCCGCAGGGGCCTATGTGAATCTATGTTTCGAGCAGATGGAGTGATTTCTACTACTATCCGGTCCGGTGGGAACTAATGGAGTGTTTTGAATGATAGTCGTGGCACCAACAAAATGGAGCCACCGTATACTCCGCCGCAGACAGACTGCTCGCGAAGGAATCAACAAGCCAACAGGATCCACAAGAATCATAGATCCTCATGAGCCCCCGCATGCGGGGGCTCATGAGGATCTATGCTTCTTGGAAAATTAAAAGCCCGAGAGAGAGATGCACCAAAAAACTGGGGCTGCATGGCGGTAATGCTGCCAACAGCAGGAATGGGCAGAAGGGGGATGGTACAGCTGAGGCAGCTTGTCACCCAGATAGAGGAGGCGCCTGCTCGACTCCAGCAAAAAGGAAACATGAAGAAGAAAGAAGACAGAGTAAGCGACGCGACCCGGTAGGGTGACAGGCGTAGTAAGTAATGGCGCTTACCATGAGCCTCTGCATCTAACTGCAAGGGCTCATGAGGATCTACGCTTCTAGCAATTTTGAATGATGTAATGCGAGAAACCAACAGAATGGTGCCTCCATATTCAACGGCGTAGACAGATATTACACTCACCACTCATGACCGGAGGAGCCCCAACAGACCAAACGGACCAGCATGAAACATAGGTCCTCACGGGCAACATCTGCACGGGCTCATAAGAATCTTGGCTTCTTACAAAAAGACCTACTGATTAAGTCTATTACTAATATAAAAATCAACTTATGGCCTGTTACGTACAAACAGGTCTTTGATGTAAAGTTTACACATGGAACTGATGACGACTTTGCGTGAGGTGATGTATGCGTGTCCCAATGAGGCCCTTCCTGCAACACCTCATGGAGACGTTTATAAAAATAAAGAGTGATAAACAAAACAAAACAAAAGCGAAAGGGATGTGACCGAAAGAGAGAGGGAGTAGAAAAACCTGACGACCACGAAAACAAAGGTGAAAGGGGGGCATTCGCGCGTAAAACCATTTTCAAATCCACCCGCCAATTTTACGAATCAAAGATTTCACCCAGCAACTGTCACAAATGTTTCCTTCATGAAGAAATCACTCTAACCAAGAAAATATTCCTACGGCCCGTTCTGTCTACAAGAGGCATACATTCACATGAGCCCCTGCATCTGCAGTTGTTCATGTAAAACTACGACTTTTGCCCACCGTCCGTAAAAGGCGCCATTTGCTCCTCACACCCAGGACTTCTTCTTGGTGCAAATACAGCCCTGCGTTTTAAAAACGCAACAAAAACAATCACCGGTAAATCATTTCAAAACATAAGAGCCCCAACCGTCCAACGAACACGGATACAAAATAAGATTATGTTTAACGCACGCAGACTTGCCCCCAGTTGTACGCACAGACTCTCGCACAACAGACGCATACACCGCCACTGACTCAGACGGGCGCATTCATGCGGTAAAACACAACTCACGGGCTTCCTTTCTAACATAACTTTTATACACAATAGAAAAAAACGCTTAAAAGATTAGCAAACTACACTACACCTTCCCCACTACCAGCATCCAAACATCACATCCACATCACACAATATCAAAGCCAGGCTAGGTTTGGTGTTTGGTGTTCTCGCTTGGTTACGTTCAGTCTTTCACGTCTAGGCGTGCAAGTCCCTTCTCGTACGCTCCCGATCGAGTCGTCCCGTCTCTCGTGCCGTAGACGTCCTCGTAGCTCGTACCGTATCTTCGCTGTGACCCAAGTGTCTCGGCACCGGTCGCTCACTCCCCGAGTGAAGAGATGGAGAGATGACCTCGCATTAGGTCCCTGGTGACTGACGTCTCGGCGTCCGTCGCTCCAACCTCCGACAAGCACTCTGAACAATAATAAAGTCCTAAATCGTAACACTTGCTAAACACACACACATATTGAATAATATGAGATACATTACGTAACCTGGCTGATACAATAACTCACACGTTCATTCATACACACACACACACGTGCTTCATCACCCGACTACTTTCGTAACACCCCCATAATTGTACAACTACATTGACACAGATTATAACCTAACGCTCTCGCTATACATTGTCCCATACACTGGAAAAGACTATACTTAACCACGTACTGCCTTCATAACGACTTAGACATACACCCCTCACATTCCTTTAGTTAGCCATCTCGGTAAATAACTGTATACGAAAACACCGGTTACCTCACTGAATTCCAAACCAACATAACTGAACCAAACCAGACAACGCTATACAACCAAATTACTCTTACCAACGCATACTGTCTTTAACTAAGCAACTATCAATAATACATATAAAAAACATACCTGAATTCTAGGTTTCAGAGTCTTGGAATACGGGCTAAGGTATCTCACACACGTCTGTACCCACTGACAGTAAAGCCCCGTACTAACTTATTTAGACCTCTGACAGACTGAGCTTTCGCCTACAACTCACTAAAACTCCCCGTACTAACCGTATCATAAAGGTTCCAAGTGGCCCACGTGCCACCACGGACTATCGTCACAAACAAACCGCTAACAAAAACTGTACCGTACTAAATCTACTGTGTGAACCCTATGCGTGCGCATAGAGTTTCATCACATTAAGCAAGAGGCATAGAACGTCATGAGCCCCCGCGACTGCGGGTGCTCATGACGTTCATGCCTCTTGCAGTTGAGTTGTTCTGGCCGCTGTGCTCCGGCAGTCAATGGAGTAAACTGACTGACATTCGTACTAAGAAACTTCTTGATAATATGTTTTACGTCAGCAGATACAACTGATCAAAGCTGTCGCGTTTCAAGTTTTAACGTGCGTAAGTGTACGCGACTAAAAGACTCCACGGGCAGCCCAAGGGTTTGAAAAGGAAGGAAACCCAATCTGATTCGTCACCACCGCCCTCTACACAGCAAAGGGGCAGCACTCCACCTGAAAACCCAAGCGGGGAGTGCTCCAATTTGGGAACAATTTCCCGCCACAGACGCAGGCGAGGCCATTTTTGCATGCTTGACAGGGAAGAGTGCAGTGGAAATGCGAGTAGATACTGACATGATATTTCTAAGAGTTGGTCTGCCCTTACGATTGGGCAAAAGGAGGCAGGTCCATTTTTCAGAAAAGCGATATTTTTATTGTTATACAATGAAAATCTCGCTTTTCTCAAACATAGACATACTGACTTTGCACACACAGCAAACACACACACACACACACACACACACACACACACACACACACACACACACACACACACTACACACACACAACACACACACATACACACACACGCGCGCGCGCGCTCGCGGAACTTCCATTATGTTTCCATTTTGTTCAAGCTAATACTGATGACTACAGTATGTATGACGACTGTTGAGCTGCTCCTGACAATCAAATGAAAATATAAGCGGCAAAACTGTTGCTTGTACGTCTCTGGGGTGAGTCAGGTGCGTGGAATGGTTACGTGTTTGTCATGGACAAATCGCTAATTTTACCAAATACTGAACTCAAATTATAACCAGATAACTCACATAATTCAACATATTGATCCCTACGTTCGTCATCCCAAAGTTTTGCAGCTGTTCTCTAGAGAATACATTATAATTAGACTGATTGTTCTTGATAGTTCAAAGGTGCTACCAGAATAGCTTGGCGCCTACCGGCGCCAAGCGGCTATTCAAGCACCACCCTTAAACTATCATAGGAGATCCACATACTCTAGTAGTAGAGTGTCAGGAATGAATGGGTTGAACAAATTCTTCCGAAGAAACTGAAGGGCACATGAAACTTGCTCTGAGCGCAAAACAGCTAAAAATCAAATTGCGAAAACTTTCCGTTGAACTTTCCGTTGAACAATAATAATGACATTGAATAAACACAAGTCGGAGATCTAATGTGTTGTAATAAATTGCCTTTTAACAATTAATCTTTGTTTTCATTTGTAAACTTCCCAGCAAACAAAGAAACACGCTAACAAAGACGCACATTAAGAAAGGACAAGTGCAACACAATAAATTGGGTTGTAATTGAAACGCGTTTCTTTTTTTGCGGGGAGAAATTTGTGTTATTTGTTATTTGTGTCCTTTCTAGGCGGCGTGATTCTTTCTTTGTTAGCAGTCATCTTTTCGGTCTGGCTATTCATTAAAAAGTGTATTTCAAGGCAAAATCATATTGGCTTTAACCCATTCAGCCCGACGGCCGTATTTCCCAAAGTTTGGAGGCGTCATCTAATGACTATGCTCCAGTTGCAGGAGATGGGTCGACCATGATAATTCAAGGGCAGTGCCAGATTAGCTTGGCGCCGACAGGCGCCAAGCTAATCTGGCACTACCCTTGAATTATCATGGTCG
Source organism: Semisulcospira habei (assembly GCA_036245525.1). Classification (NCBI taxonomy): domain Eukaryota; kingdom Metazoa; phylum Mollusca; class Gastropoda; family Semisulcospiridae; genus Semisulcospira; species Semisulcospira habei. Next base: position 156,483,553 of record BTPG01000005.1, read on the forward strand.
ACCCATCTCCTGCTCTAGGGCGTCAGGGCTGAATGGGTTAAGCAGAGACTTGTTATAAAATAACACTTACACAGGTGCAGGCCGACTGACCTCAGCAATGTGCTACGATTGGTCTTCACTTTAAAAGAATAAGAAAAAAAAGGGAGACCACTTCCCCGTAACGGAATCACGTCCGATAGGCCAGTGACGTAGTTGGCCGGTGAGAATTGCAGAGCTCGCGACGCAAACCCGCTCTCATAGGTGTAGACCGCAGTATGGGTATGCAAATAGATGTGTACAGTGAACCCCCCACTGCTTCTTCGTCTAAGTAAAACTGACGTACATATGTAAATATTTGTAACTTCGTCGTCTGAAAATGGTCAGATTCTTAAAGAGTATGGTGATCTGTGATTTTGGACCTTAGGGCCTACGGCCGTAGGGTTCAAAATCACAGACCAACACACGAGTGAAGAGGGATAGATTTTAACCATGATGTGTTCCTGCAGTCTGCTAAAACCCACGAGGATTTGTGATTCTCGAAGACTGACAAATTTACTCCATCGCTTTGGAGTCCTGGTCTCCTTCTTTCGGTTTATGTGTCTGAATACACCACTCTACAATGATCGCCGGATGGCTCATGCAGTGCGAGAAACACCGATACAAAAAAAAATGTCAATGGGTTTAAACTTTTACAGCAAGAGGCACAGATTCTCATGAGCCCCCCATGGCCTGCGGGAGCTCATGAGAACCTATTCCTCTTTGCAAATGTGTGAAATTGTCGTGAGAAGTGTAGATGACTTAGACGAGAGACAATCAGAGTTGTCTAGGCCTGTTTGTGTGTTGATGCATGCATGGTGTCGCTGGCGTAAAATGGCGCTTATTTTGTCGTCTGGCAGATTGCCTTGGAGAGGACATTAATATCTAGAAATGAGCCGACAAGTCTGAGAAACACGCTGTAGAATAAGAAACGGAGAAAATATTTTCATCGTGTTTTGTTTTTTGTCTTTCGTTTCTTTTCTAAAGGCTCTAAGGACACATTTCCCAAATTTTCGAGGTGTAATCTAACGGCTATGTACCAGTTGCAGGTGATGGATCGACCATTATAATTCACGAGTTGTGCCAGACTGGCTGGCGCCTGCTGTTTTGTACCGGGGCTTAACTGGGCTGAACGTTTATACGCTCTTTCTGGGGTAAATAATTATGTGTAATGGCCTATAGTTCTTTTAACATGACGCCCCCCCCCCCCTCACCCCCCCCCCCCCCCCCGCCCAATAGTGTCCCTTTCGTTCATACTTGTCTATTTACTATGCTAGAAATCAACAAACAACAACACAAAATGGCCGTCACTGATGACAACAAAGATATTAACCCTTTCACTGCCAGAGGACGCAAACTGTGTTTCTAAAATCGTTTGTCACGTTAATTCAACGGCAAAGAGCCCTAGCCGTTCAAGGAACACGGGCAATGAGTGGTGTCGGCAAGAGGCATAGATTCTCATGAGCCCCCGCAACTGCGGGGGCTCATGAGGATCTATGTTTCTTGCATTTGCATCGCGTTCATTTTCTCTCGGGCAGTGAAGGGAGTTAATAAACAGAGAGAACAAAATTTTCTTTTCTCGTACTCTACTGTACTCATAATTTACTGTACTTTTTTTTTTTCTGCAGCAACGATCGTTCACATCACATGAAGATCATTACGCCCATGACAGGCTGAGTGGTTGTATCCGCTCGAAGATATTCCCATTGTCCGCTCAAAGAATCCATTAATTTAACGAATCTGTCCATCGAGACATAAATTCTCATGTTACCCCGCATCTGCTGAGTCCCAGGATGACCTACATTTTACTTGCTGGCCTTTTGTCGTGTAGCGTTTCGTTGTTTGCTGTTTTGGGGCAGACTAAGTTATAAATGAGCAAATTCGAGGATCAGACGAATAATTCTCATGGGAATCTGTGCCTGTGGCAGATGTAAGGAAAGAGGTTTAGGATTTTCTTTATTGTGATTCACGCGTAGTATACCTACTCCGATCGTGCCCTGAATATCAGAGAACCCGCATTCTGACCTTATTACAAATGAAAACCTTTACCGGAACTTAAATAAAATCTGCTTATTTACATTTTCGTGTTCTGTGTTGTGAAAAAAATCGTAGTAAAGAAAAACAGCTTTATAACACCTATCAACGTAGTTTTCCAATAGTGAGATTGTTTTCGCTGCTTGCACGGCATTTAAGTTCAAACAACCAACTAACACTTTTAACCCCTTCATTGCCGAGAAAAAGTGAACGCGATCTAACTGCAAAAGGTATAGATCTACATGAGCCCCCGCGACTGCGGGCGCTCATGAGGATCTATGCCTCTTGCTTAGACCACTTTGTGCCCATGTTCTTTGGCGTTAGTTATTGTGGTTCAACGCAAGGAGCATGTACTTTGCACAGTTGTGCACACATATTTCAGAAACGTAATGTGCGTCCGTTCGCAGTGAAGGGGTTAATAATTGAACAGTCAAATATTGCAACTACACTATAAAGAGCTTTAGCTGATTCAGCCCTTACACCCACACAACAGTGGAGCTCCGACCAGAGTGTTCAAGGGTGGTTGCTTTTTCCAAGATATTCAGGCACTACCGACCCTTGAACTATCATGGTCGATCTATCTTCTACGTCGTATTCGTAGTCACTTCATGACATCTCTCAAATTCAGAGGAGTCGGTCTTGGGGCTGAACGAGTTAACACATTCTACCCCCGAAACGCCACAGCAAGATATAGATCGACCATGATAGTTCAAGGGTGATGCCAGAATAGCTTGGCGCCTATGGGCGCCAAGCTATTCTGGCATCACCCTTGAACTATCATGGTCGATCTGAGTCCTGCACTGCAATGCAGTCTTCAGAGGGCAACGGCAAAATTTGGGGATTTCGGTGTTGGGGTAGAATGAGTTAATCCATTTCAAAGTAATAACACTATTGATGGGCTTTCAATGATATAGGGGAAAAGGACGCAAAGCGTGGGTTGACATGTGACAGTGTGGCATCCTTCGTAAATTATGATGCCGACTAGCAGAACCTGTTTTGAGCGACCACCCAACGCGAGACCACCTGTCATCAAAGACCATCGTTCAGATGGCTGTAGCCACCTGAATGGTGGTCTTTAATGACAAGTGGAACATTTTGCAACTCAAGACTTATCTTGAGCGAGCACCTGTGGGATGTTTTTTGTTTGTTTGTTTGTTTGTTTTCTGTGGGTTTTTTCCTTTTTTTTTTTTTTTTTGCTGTGTTTCTATGTTGTTGTTGTTTTGTTGTTTTTCTTTCAAAAATGGTACTTGCTCAAACCTGAATCTACTGTATAATTTCATTTTTAACAAGTGCATATTCTGCTCTTTTTCAAAGACATAGGGCTTCTTCGACATTTTTATCTAAGGTCTCCTGATGAGAAAATTACACTATCCTGTCTCTTTCAAGAGCCAGATTAAATAAAATGTGGACGTGCTTGGCGATCAAGAGATAAACGATTTTCAGCCTCAGTTATTTTGACGAAATTGTCTTTGACATTTCCTGAAAAGAAAAAAGTTGACAGATTTTCTCTTCTTCTTCTTTTCTTTCCTCGTCCCCCCTCCCCACCCTCCTCCACCCCCCCAACCCCCACCCACCCACCCCCCAGCCCCCACTCCCCTCGATATCTTGTATCTCCTGACAGAATAATTGCCGATCGCGCATTTCCACGCAATGTGTAACACAACCGTCATCAGTATATTTTTATCATAACCCTTTAACCCTTGCGTTTCCAATGACACGTATTCTCGATCGTTGATCTATGGCGGCTTAAACCCTCTACTGCCGAAAGAAACTGAGCACCACCCAAATGCAAGAGGTGTAGATCCTCGTGAGCCCCCGCACATTGCGGGGGCTCGTGAGGATATACCCCTCTTGCTGGAACCACTTTGTATCCATGTGTACCTCTGACGGCTGGGGATCTCTGATGTTGAATTTACAATGATTCTGGACAAAAACACAACTTGTGTCCATTGGCACTATAAGGGTTAACGTGACCCATTCCAGTTTACAAGAGGCATATAGATCCCTCATGGGTCACTTGCGTTGGTCACAGTATAGTTATCCAACAAGCAAACTGACACCGGGCCGAAGTCGGTTGTACGCGAGCCAACGGCGCCGACCGATGTTCGCCCGACCATTTACTGCGCACTAGGTATGAGGTACGCGTCACTGATCAGATTTTGGAAGCGTCCTTCAATCTCTTCACCGCCGAGGAAATATAAAAGACAGTCCAACTGCAAGAGGCATAGATCGACATGAGCCCCCGCAGTTGCTCTACGATCTATGTCTCTTGTCGAAACTAATTTGTATCCGTGTTTTTTTTTTGATGGCCTGGAATGTTTGGCGTTGAATTTACAATGATTTGAAAAACACGGTCTGCGTCCACAGTAAAGGGTTTTGACCACATCGTCAATGGTACAAGCTTCCACAGAATGATCGATTTTCTGTACTTTCAAGGGTAGTGCATGATTGTGGCGCTTAACAATTAGGCACTATCCTTGAACTGACACTGTAGACCTATTCTCATGCCCAACATAATGTGTACTGCCAGGGGTGAACAGTTTAACCCTTTTAATGCCGAGAAAATTTAAACGCCACCCCAATGCGAGAGGATAGATCTTCATGATCCTCAGTACCTGCATGGGACTCATGCAGATCTTTGCCGCTTACTAACACCACTTTGTAATAATAATAATAATAATAATAAGCGCATTAAATAGGCGCTTTATCCCAATTGAAAATCGGCTCAAAGCGCCGCCGCGAACTGAACCCAACAAGCACGCTCACGTGAATCACGCGCATTCACTCACACACTGTACATAAACACAGAACATTCACGTGGTGCTAAGGGCAAGCTCAAGCGAGCTACTGTAGTTTTTGGAAATTCAAAATCGTTTGTATTTGAAATTTGATTAAGTGGGCTGAAACTGATACCAAAGTCGTGGGGGAGGAAGAGCCGGAGTACCCGGAGAAAGAACCCCCGACGGTCCGTCCGAATTAACGGTGACACTTACTAGAGGAGAAAAATCCGACGCCGGAACCCGTAATCGAACCTCGCACCTTTAGCATTGGTGGCAGGCGCCTTAACCACTGCGCCACGGACCGCCCCATGTTCCTTGCGCGGCTAGAGTTCTCTGGCGCTGCATTAACTCATCACATCCTGAGGATGAAGTGATCCATTTTTAGGTATCCTTTCAGCTCTACGTCACAGTTCTGGAGACAAATTGACCACGATAGTTCAAGGGTGGTGTCAGAATAGCTCGGCGCCTAAAGGCGCCGAGCTATTCTGACGCCACCCTTGAACTTATCATGGTCCATCCAGATCATGTCCTAGCATGTCAGGGCTTTATGGCTTAGCAAAGATTTCAGAAACGAAATCTACAAACTAGCAGTGTTGGGGTTAACAAGGTCGCGGTCAATACCTGCCGGATGGTCTGAGTATTTTGCGTCCTCGAGTGACAATTTTAATTAGGCCCAAGACGCCAAGCTAAATCAGACACTATCTTTGAACTAACATGCCCTCTCTCTCTCTCTCTCTCTCTCTCTCTCTCTCTCTCTCTCTCTCTCTCTCTCTCTCTCTCTCTCTCTCTCTCTCTCTCTCTCTCTCTCTCTCTCTCTCTCTCTCTCTTATTATAATTTCGGAGCGAACAAGTTTAACGAGATCGTGGTCAATACTTGTCAGAGGTCTGTAGTTTGGGAGGTGCTCAAGTGACAATTTCAATTTGCCCGTGACAACAACAGATGTTTGTCGGGTGGGTCCGAAGATGGGTGCCAGTGGCGTTGATATTTATTGATGAGATGAGAGTCAAATGTCTAGATTGTTTTAACCCATAAAGCCCTGACATGCTACAGCAGGATGTGGGTCGACCATGACAGCTCAAAGAGTTGCGTCAGAATAACTTCAGCCAAACTATGCTGACACCACCCTTGAACTATCATGGTCGATCAGTGATAATAATAAATACTTCTTATGAAGCGCTATTCTCCAGAAGTAAAAATGAACACTGAACTCACTGCGCATGCACAATGCACAAGAGCACACCCTCTCAGTCTTGGACACTGACGCGCACAATCATACACTTCTTTAAACCACCCCAGTCCTTCTCAACACCTTCTCAGTCTCCAGAACAGTGATAGATATCTACCTCCCCAAAAGATGACAATTTCACCCTCAGGATGTAGTGAGTTAACCCCCGTGTGCATGCAGCCACCGGTACTGTAAAAAGTACCGATGGCTGCATAAACAAGGCTGGTTAAAGGCCCACTACCTGTAACTGTTCAAAGATACACTTCTGTAACAAACGGTTACGAAACGCTACACACAGGCATAGTTATGGTTCAGGTGATTTGGACACTGGAGAATCCAGTTCAGCACACGTCGTCTTAATATCAAGTAACCTGACAATGACTCCATTCCTTTCTATAAATACAGTGCTATCAGTACGAGAAACAGCTAAATATAGTTTGAAACGCTAACGGCTGCACATAATAAATAAGTGCGATTACGCATGTGCTGTTGCTGCCTGTCCAAACTGATGTTAAAGTTCATTAGGTGTGTCGACAAGACATAACAAACACAAATGGTGCAGAAACGTGTCTTCGGATTTATGCGTAATGGTACTTTAAAGCTGCTAATGTTTTCAGGATACATCGACGATGCGTGTGCACGTATGTGATATAATTTTGACATGTAACTCTTAACTCATTCGAGACGTGCCTCCTCCGGATACGCGGCTTTAAGCCGCGTATCCGGAGGCGGCACTTCTCGAATGAGTTAAGTGTTTGCACAAGCCTGTGCCACACAATTAAAGCACGTGCAAGAAGCACACATTAGGAAATAGCAATGCGCTTATTAGGTGCACAGAGAGATAGAGAGCGAGAAGGGGAGGAGGGGGAGGGGGGGGGCTGCCCTCAAGATTACGGCATTAAAAGCACGCATTAGTGACCTGTGATTAAACGAGCTTTTTTGGTGTTTGTTTGTTTGTTTGTTTGTTTGTTTGTTTGTTTATATGGTTTTTTTTGTTGTTTTTGTTGGGGGTTTTTGTTTGTAAAGTTAACATCTCTCTTGACTGCTAATCGTCGCCACCATCACAACTACCACCAAAACCACGACCACTCACCACAGTCACCATCATCGTCGCAGTCATTATGAACCATTACCACCATCATCATCACTATCATAATAATCAATACTTCATCGTCATCATTATCACCACCTCACACACACACACACACACACACACACACACACACACACACACACACACTCACTCACTCACTCACACACACACACACACACACACACACACACACACACACACACACACACACACACACACACACACACACAAAGACTTTCTCAGTTTACGTTGTCCAATTTAGCATTGCCCTTCCCACGGCATCGATTCACCAGAGGCCAGCCTCCGCTGCTTGAGTGATCTTAAATCCTGTGCCAGCGACTGCGCTCCATGGCAGTGCTCCGCTACTACAAGCTGCAGGGGAGCGCTTTGCTTAATGACTTGCGTAAGAATTATGCTTCACTTGCATGAGTGAGCTTAAATCCTGCGCAAAACTCTAATCACGATGAGCTTAAATTCTCAGGCTTGGGCAGGACTTACGCTCAGAGCGGTGCATTTATTGGCTTGCGCAAGGATTTATGCTCAGAGCGCAGCACCTTGCGCAGAGGCTTACGCAAGGATTTAAGCTCACTCATGCGGCTGACCCCTGGGCTATAATCCCGCCAAAAGTGAGCGGTATTGATTCAGACCTCGGTCTGTCGTTAGCGCCGCTAAAGTAGCCTTAATTAGGGACAAGGGCTTGGGACGGGGAAGATAGGGGACGTGTTGGGGTGGGGGTGGGGGTGCGGATGGAGGGGGGAGGGAGTTTAGGGAGAGGGAAAGAGTAGGACAAACGCGCAGTCAGAAACCAATAAGCAATAGGCTGCCGGACCGTGGTCGGCCGTCGTTGGTCCGCGCACGGCCGTGCGCGGGCCAACTGCGGCCGACCTCGGTCCGTTTACCTGTTGCTTATTGGTTTCTGACTTTTTTTCCTCTTCCCACACTGGTCGGGCTAAAGTGTGCCAGATGACCTCCCCGTCGCAAACTGGGCACATCATCTTCACACCTCTCTCCGTTTAAAATATTGTGCACATTTGTGTTCTCCCTCGATTGCCGCGCTGATCATCGCAGCAATCGTCGGAGACAATCAGTGTATGATGCCTAAACACAGATCTATACCCAAAAGTGATTCGTACCTTTACAGCAAGAACCAGCAGGCTCGCGGCAAAGATCTTCAAGGACTCATGAGCGTCTGTGTCTGCCAGAAACATGCCAAGTGTTGCTTTAACGGCAAGTTTGAAAATTGCTCTTGTAACCAAATGCGTTTACCGTTCTAAAATAAAAGCGGCATTGGTCATTGTTTACTGAGGCGCTGCCAATACTCACTACATAGCGAAAGATCGACAACGATTCAAATTTTGCCCACTTTATAGTCCTTTTTTTGTCTACAGTATTTAAAAAATACGGTAGACTTTGAAATGGGGCTGGGTCGGAGCGCATTTCGGAGCATGCGCATGACGTTTTTGGGGTGCGGCGCAGAAATTCTGGCAAAGAAGTAACACGATAAAAATGACGTCACATCTAGCTACGCAGACCTTTCTAGAGAACGTCTTTTTGGCGCCAAACGCCGAGTGTGTGTGTGTGTGTGTGTGTGTGTGTGTGTGTGTGTGTGTGTGTGTGTGTGTGTGTGTGTGTGTGTGTGTGTGTGTGCGTGCGTGCGTCCGTGCGTGCGTGCGTGCGTGCGTGCGTGTGTGTGTGTGTGTGTGTGTGTGTGTGTGTGTGTGTGTGTGTGTGTGTGTGTGTGTGTGTGTGTGTGTGTGTGTGTGTGTATGTGACAGTGACTAGAGCCCGCGTTTGAGGACGGGCAAGCTTGAAATTTTAGGATATTGTCCCTAAAAGAATTATTTCGGGACATTTTTTTTCGTTGTTTTTTTTTTTTTGTTTGTTTGTTTGTTGTTGTTTTTTTATTAAGATGCTCATTGTCGAGAAAATGGCCGTTTCACAAAAAATCGATTGATCCACACTGGAGTCCGTAATTTTTCTTATTATTTTTCTTATTTTCTTATTTTTTACTAGATATTTTGCGTATAGCTAGATAAAAGGGAGATATTGAATGAATTTGTTAAGTACCAGCATTGCACCTCTAGAACTTTTTGAGTGATAATTAAATACTTTTTGAAAAAATATATTTTCACATTTTGGGGATTAATTCCACGAATTATATGAAGAGAAGTACCCAACGGAGAAAGAAACACGCTTAGAAATACGGGTACAACACAATTTATTAATATTTCGGGTAAATACCCTTTGTTTGTTTGTCTATTTTGACAAAGGGTATTTACCCGAAATATTAATAAAGTGTGTTGTACCCGTCTTTTCTAAGCGTGTTTCTTTCTCCGTTGGGTACTTCTTTGCATATTACACGCTTGGCAGTCACCTTTTTGGTCTGGATCGCGAATTATATGGGTTAATCTTAAAACAATTGAATCTTTTTTATGATAAAAACAATAATAATCACATGATTTTTCGTATACGGTATTTACATAAGCTTACAGTTTGTCTCGGCTGTCGGGCACGATTAGGTCCATTGTGACCTGTATGCCCTAGGTGTGAAAATCAGACAATGTTCTGCACCACTTTTTAGGAGTCATTGGTAAAACAGCTAACATAACTTTATTTTTTCTTTTACGAAAAAAAACAACAACTGTCTTCTCATCAATATTCGCATGATTTTTCATAAACAGTGCTTGCATAAATCAAACCAGACCAAAAAGGTGACTGCCAAGCGTGTAATATGCAAAGAAGTACCCAACGGAGAAAGAAACACGCTTAGAAAAGACGGGTACAACACAATTTATTAATATTTCGGGTAAATACCCTTTGTCAAAATAGACAAACAAACAAACATAGAGATTAGCCGCTACTTATCTTCAATGGCAGAAGGAATGTGGCAACTGAAGGAGGTGACGTAAAATAAAAGAAAAGAAAAGGAAGAACAAAAGTGCGGAAAAAGTAAAAATGACGTCAACGAAAAATCGCGTAAGAGAGAGACTCGGAAAGAACCTGAACACGAGAGACAAGAGTGTGTGCAAGCACGTGCAGGAGCGAGCGAAAGAAAAGGCGTGTAGATGAGGCCAGAGAAAGAGAGAGAGAGAGAGAGAGAAAGAGAGAGAGAGAGAGAGAGAAAGAGAGAGAGAGAGAGAGAGAGAGAGAGAGAGAGCGAGACGGAGAGAGAGAAAGAGAGAGAGAACGAATGGGGAGTACCCTTGGGCACGAAGTAGGCTGAGTGTCTAATACACAAAGCCTGCTAAACACCAACCCGAAGGCAAACTTTATATCACCTTCAAGTTGAGGACTACCTCGGGGAAAAACGGGAGGACCCCGGGAAAAAAACCCCAGCATTTAGCACGGTACACAACAAGTAATAAGTCATGAAAACAAAGCAAAGAATCAAAATCAGTAAGAGAATATTGGTATAAGTGGAGAATAGGTAGTTGTGAAACCGTCTTCAAGGGTAACTCAAAAAATAAGGGGGAGAGAGAGAGAGAGAGAGAGAGAGAGAGAGAGAGAGAGAGAGAGAGAGAGAGAGAGAGAGAGAGAGAGAGAGAGAGAGGGAGATGGGGGCGGGGGGGGGGAAGGGGGGAAGGAGTAAGGAAAAAAAAAAAAAAAAAAAAAAGGGAGGGGGGGGGGGGCGGAAGACAATCAGCCAGAGCCACCAACCCCACCCAACGGGCACCCACCAGCCCACAGAAAAACACACAGGTACGCAACAAGACGACCACATACATCCCCAAGGGATGCACACGATCGCCCCGCCCCAAAACCGTGTATCAAACCGTGAGCCGGAGACCCGGTGCCCGACAGGGAAGGGCAAGGGATCCAACTAAACGTTCGGCCAGCGCTGAGAAAGTCCCCAAGGGAAATGTACATATCAACCAGCGCCAACATCACGTAACTGATTAGTGAGTAGTAAATCAGTGAGGTAAAGTAGCAGACACAAGCAAGGTAAACAATGTTAATCTTTCATATTCATCCCGAGTGGCGCCACAGTGCCCAGTTTATTAATCAGAAATTTTTCACGGTCTTTCCTGGCCCAGACATTACTGGCTTGCATAAGCCAGAGGCCTTTAACTCGAATGTCTGAGACGGAGTGGTCGGCCTGATTGAAATGTCGTCCGACCGGTCTGTTGTATTGGTACTTGACAGACTGAAGATGTTCTTTGAAACGGTCGTTGATGGTTCTTTCCGTCTCTCCAACATAGAGTTGGCCGCATTTAACACAGGAGATGACATAAATCACGTTGGTGGTTTGACACGTGAAGTATCTGTCTATGTTGAATTTGTAACGTGGACCATTGACCACGGTGGAAGGGCAAATAAAAGGACACGTCTTGCAATTAGGAACATTGCACGGAGTGGAGCCGGAGGCTCTGGTGGTATGACGAGGCTTGAGAGTAGAGCGAACAAGCATGTCCCGCAAATTAATATCCCTCTTGAAAGCTACCAACGGAGGTTCAGAAAAGATAGCAGCAGATTCTTGACTGGATGACAAAAGACCCCAGTTAGAAAGAAGGATTTTACGCACCGGATTGGTGTGGGGATGGTAGATCATGGTTACGATAGGTCTGTCACTATCAGCGGTAGGTTTAGTCTGCAGTGTACTCGCGCGACTAAGTTTTTGAACCGTTTGGAGAGATCCTTGAACAACAGTATGTGGGTAGTGTCTGTCGATGAAAAATCCAGCCATTTCTTTGGATTGAACATCAAAATCTGATTCTTCGGAACATATTCTTTTTAGCCGAAGAAACTGGGAATAAGGGATGCTGTTTTTAGTTTTGGGGTTGTGAGAAGATCGGTAGTCGAGGTAGGAATGTGAGTCGGTAGGTTTGTAATGTATTGAAGTTTTCAACATTCCGCAGTCAATCCTGATGTTCATGTCCAGAAAGTCGACTGAAGTAGCTGATATAGTGTAAGTGAACTTGATGGATGGGTGGAAGTCCTGCACGAAGTGAATGAAGTCTAAAAGTGCAGCTTGGGTCATGTGAGTAGCTCCTAAACCGTCATCGATGTAGCGTTTATACATCTCAGGGACAGGCCCAGTGTATTGCTGAAGAATCTGTTGCTCAAGGAAACCCATGAAAAGGCAAGCATAGCTGGGTCCCATTTTTGTGCCCATCGCTACGCCACTGCACTGAGCAAAGGTGACGCCATCAAAGGTGAAACTGTTAAGAGAGAGAACCAATTCAGCCAGACGTAGAAGTGTATGAGTAGGAGGTTGTTTATGACTTCTTTGGTTGAGGAAGTATGCAAGTGCATTGAGGCCGTCATTGTGCGGTATAACAGTATATAGTGAAGTGACATCAAGGGAAAACAACAGTTCAGGTTTGAAAAGTTGTTTCTGGTTGACTTGGTCTATGATCTCTAGAGCATGGTTGGTGTCTTTAATGTAGGTAGGTAGAGACTGGACAAAGGGTTGGAAGATGATGTCCAGGTATTCGGAGATGTGTTCAGTGGGACAGCTGCAAGCTGACACTATGGGGCGGCCGGGATTGTTGAGTTTGTGTCAGCTTGCAGCTGTCCCACTGAACACATCTCCGAATACCTGGACATCATCTTCCAACCCTTTGTCCAGTCTCTACCTACCTACATTAAAGACACCAACCATGCTCTAGAGATCATAGACCAAGTCAACCAGAAACAACTTTTCAAACCTGAACTGTTGTTTTCCCTTGATGTCACTTCACTATATACTGTTATACCGCACAATGACGGCCTCAATGCACTTGCATACTTCCTCAACCAAAGAAGTCATAAACAACCTCCTACTCATACACTTCTACGTCTGGCTGAATTGGTTCTCTCTCTTAACAGTTTCACCTTTGATGGCGTCACCTTTGCTCAGTGCAGTGGCGTAGCGATGGGCACAAAAATGGGACCCAGCTATGCTTGCCTTTTCATGGGTTTCCTTGAGCAACAGATTCTTCAGCAATACACTGGGCCTGTCCCTGAGATGTATAAACGCTACATCGATGACGGTTTAGGAGCTACTCACATGACCCAAGCTGCACTTTTAGACTTCATTCACTTCGTGCAGGACTTCCACCCATCCATCAAGTTCACTTACACTATATCAGCTACTTCAGTCGACTTTCTGGACATGAACATCAGGATTGACTGCGGAATGTTGAAAACTTCAATACATTACAAACCTACCGACTCACATTCCTACCTCGACTACCGATCTTCTCACAACCCCAAAACTAAAAACAGCATCCCTTATTCCCAGTTTCTTCGGCTAAAAAGAATATGTTCCGAAGAATCAGATTTTGATGTTCAATCCAAAGAAATGGCTGGATTTTTCATCGACAGACACTACCCACATACTGTTGTTCAAGGATCTCTCCAAACGGTTCAAAAACTTAGTCGCGCGAGTACACTGCAGACTAAACCTACCGCTGATAGTGACAGACCTATCGTAACCATGATCTACCATCCCCACACCAATCCGGTGCGTAAAATCCTTCTTTCTAACTGGGGTCTTTTGTCATCCAGTCAAGAATCTGCTGCTATCTTTTCTGAACCTCCGTTGGTAGCTTTCAAGAGGGATATTAATTTGCGGGACATGCTTGTTCGCTCTACTCTCAAGCCTCGTCATACCACCAGAGCCTCCGGCTCCACTCCGTGCAATGTTCCTAATTGCAAGACGTGTCCTTTTATTTGCCCTTCCACCGTGGTCAATGGTCCACGTTACAAATTCAACATAGACAGATACTTCACGTGTCAAACCACCAACGTGATTTATGTCATCTCCTGTGTTAAATGCGGCCAACTCTATGTTGGAGAGACGGAAAGAACCATCAACGACCGTTTCAAAGAACATCTTCAGTCTGTCAAGTACCAATACAACAGACCGGTCGGACGACATTTCAATCAGGCCGACCACTCCGTCTCAGACATTCGAGTTAAAGGCCTCTGGCTTATGCAAGCCAGTAATGTCTGGGCCAGGAAAGACCGTGAAAAATTTCTGATTAATAAACTGGGCACTGTGGCGCCACTCGGGATGAATATGAAAGATTAACATTGTTTACCTTGCTTGTGTCTGCTACTTTACCTCACTGATTTACTACTCACTAATCAGTTACGTGATGTTGGCGCTGGTTGATATGTACATTTCCCTTGGGGACTTTCTCAGCGCTGGCCGAACGTTTAGTTGGATCCCTTGCCCTTCCCTGTCGGGCACCGGGTCTCCGGCTCACGGTTTGATACGCGGTTTTGGGGCGGGGCGATCGTGTGCATCCCTTGGGGATGTATGTGGTCGTCTTGTTGCGTACCTGTGTGTTTTTCTGTGGGCTGGTGGGTGCCCGTTGGGTGGGGTTGGTGGCTCTGGCTGATTGTCTTCCGCCCCCCCCCCCCCTCCCTTTTTTTTTTTTTTTTTTTTTTTTTTTTTTTCCTTACTCCTTCCCCCCTTCCCCCCCCCCCCGCCCCCATCTCCCTCTCTCTCTCTCTCTCTCTCTCTCTCTCTCTCTCTCTCTCTCTCTCTCTCTCTCTCTCTCTCTCTCTCTCTCTCTCTCCCCCTTATTTTTTGAGTTACCCTTGAAGACGGTTTCACAACTACCTACTCTCCACTTATACCAATATTCTCTTACTGATTTTGATTCTTTGCTTTGTTTTCATGACTTATTACTTGTTGTGTACCGTGCTAAATGCTGGGGTTTTTTTCCCGGGGTCCTCCCGTTTTTCCCCGAGGTAGTCCTCAACTTGAAGGTGATATAAAGTTTGCCTTCGGGTTGGTGTTTAGCAGGCTTTGTGTATTAGACACTCAGCCTACTTCGTGCCCAAGGGTACTCCCCATTCGTTCTCTCTCTCTTTCTCTCTCTCCGTCTCGCTCTCTCTCTCTCTCTCTCTCTCTCTCTCTCTCTCTCTCTCTCTCTCTCTCTCTCTCTCTCTCTCTTTCTCTCTCTCTCTCTCTCTTTCTCTCTCTCTCTCTCTCTTTCTCTGGCCTCATCTACACGCCTTTTCTTTCGCTCGCTCCTGCACGTGCTTGCACACACTCTTGTCTCTCGTGTTCAGGTTCTTTCCGAGTCTCTCTCTTACGCGATTTTTCGTTGACGTCATTTTTACTTTTTCCGCACTTTTGTTCTTCCTTTTCTTTTCTTTTATTTTACGTCACCTCCTTCAGTTGCCACATTCCTTCTGCCATTGAAGATAAGTAGCGGCTAATCTCTATGTTTGTTTGTTTGTCTATTTTGACAAAGGGTATTTACCCGAAATATTAATAAATTGTGTTGTACCCGTCTTTTCTAAGCGTGTTTCTTTCTCCGTTGGGTACTTCAGTGCTTGCATAAGCCTGCTGTTTGTCCCGGCCCTGGTGTAGGATTAGATCAAATTGTGACCTGTAAGCCCTAGGCATGAAAATCAGCAAGAAAATTGCAAAGTTGATTATCTGATGCGTCAAATGTTAGTACAGCGATGAGTGACGTATAACATCGAGTCGTCACTATGAACACAGCGTCGTGGGACTAATGATGCAATTCATTTAGAAAATCCAGGAGCCTCCATTCGACTGATGTTCTATGATTTTTCGTCTGCTTTTAACACCGTTCATCCACACATACTCGCTTACAAACTAGTTCACATAAACATAAATGCCTCTACCATTCTTTGGGTTTTGGACTATCTCACTAACCGCCCACAGTATGTCAGAATTAGTTCGGATCTAATCTCAGATGTACTTTTTACCAACACGGGTGCACCAGAGGCGACTGTCCGGTCGTCTTTTTTTTTTTTTTTTTTTTTTTTTTTTTTTTTTTTTTGTACACAGCAGACTGTAGAGACACACATGACGACTGTGTCACGGACAAAAACGATGACGACACGGCACTGACAAGACAGATTACAGATGAGGACGACAGACACTATCGACAAGAGATCGACGACTTTGTAGAGTGGTGCGATAGAAACTATCTTGAATTACATGTTGGCAAAACAAGAGAGATGGTCATAAATTTCAGGAAAAACAAACATCATCCCGATCCTGTTGTCATCAAGGGAACAGAAGTTGAGCGTGTAGAGCCCTAGGAGTATTTAGGTGTTCTTTTTGACAACGCGCTCAACTGGAAACAAAACACAGAGGCTATTGTGAAGAAAATAAAGCGCATACCCGTCTTTACTGTTTGATAAAACTCAGATCATTTAGTGTAAGCATAGCTTTTACGTATGTTTTACTGCTCCAGTATTGCCTAGCGTTCTAACTTTTGGACTGACGTGCTGGGGTAGAAATTTATGTAAAAGAGATCAAGATCGTCTTAACAAAGTAATCAGGAAAGCGGGAGGGGTGATTGATAGAGCACAAGATACTTTGGACACACTGTACCACAGACGGATTACGAACAAACTGGCTGATATTCTTGATGACAAAACACATCCACTTAGATATGAATTTGACAGCAGACGTATTGAACGAAGCGGCAGATTTCGAGTACCCAAAAGTAGTACATCACGTTATGCCAACTCGTTTGTCCCTCAGACTGTTACCCTTTTCAACAGTAATATCAGTGATGATTGATGATGATATGCGTCCATCGCGCGCGATGAGGACCACTAACATCCCTAACTACGTTCTGTCTTTTAAAAAAAAGGGTGTGTCCGGAGATGGCTGGTAAGACCAATCCGGGCACGGAGGTGCCTCCCACAGGTGGGACACACGTGAGATTGTGCAGCATTGGAGGTGCTTGCCGCTCGTTCTTTTCTCTGGAGACGCTTTCTCTCTGCTTCGGCTGTGCGTCTAACCTCAGCGCTTGTGGATCCCCTGTCGGTGAGGCTGCGCCAGGAGGTGCGATCCAGGGCTGAATGTTCCCAGGAGTTGGTATCTATCTCAAGGGTTTTCATGTAAGCCTTGAGAGTGTCTTTGAAACGCTTACGCTGGCCGCCATGACAACGCTTGCCTGTGGACAGTTCACCGAAGTTCATTCTTTTGGATGCGTTTATCTGGCATCCTTACAACGTGGCCCGCCCATCTGACTTGATGCATCATCAGCATGGTGTGAACAGAGGGCACACCCGCAGAAAGGAGCACTTTAGTATCTGGAATCTTGTCCAGCCACCTTATCTTCTGGATCTTGCGCAGGCATATTAGGTGAAAGTGGTTCAGTCTGCGTG
Organism: Semisulcospira habei; assembly: GCA_036245525.1. Classification (NCBI taxonomy): domain Eukaryota; kingdom Metazoa; phylum Mollusca; class Gastropoda; family Semisulcospiridae; genus Semisulcospira; species Semisulcospira habei. The sequence continues at coordinate 156,500,796 of BTPG01000005.1, forward strand.
CATGCCTCCTGTACTCCAAGTTTCGCAGGCGTACAGGAGGGTGGGCAAGACAACTGCACGGTATACCTTGATTTTCGTCACCAAACTGATTCCCCTACGCTCCCAGACAGTTTCCCGCAGCCTCCTGAAGTTGGCACTGGCTTTTGCAATCTTGCAATTAATATCGTCGTCAATGTGGACTGCTCTGGAGAGGGTACTGCTGAGGTATATGAACTTGTCAACTGCCTCGAGCTTTTGTCCATTCACTGATATGGAAGGCTCAACATAGGGTTGGTCTGGTGCTGGCTGGTGCAAGATTTCGGTCTTTTAAGTGCTGATGGTTAGGCCGAAGTTGTCGCTTGCTGAGGAGAACTGGTCCATGCTGGCTTGCATCTCCGGCTCAGAGCCTGCATTAAGAGCCCAGCCATCCGCAAAAAAAGAAATTTCTCAACACAGTTTCCTTAACTTTTGTTATGGCCTGAAGTCTGCGCAGGTTGAACAGCTTCCCGTCTGGTCTGTACTTGATACGGACTCTCTGGTGGCTAACCCTAAAAGCATCAATCAACATAGAAAACATCATGCTGAAGATGGTGGGAGCTAAAACACAGCCCTGCTTGAACCCATTTGAGACAGGGAAGGCTTCGGAGCAGTCGACGTCATCAAGGACTCGGGCCGTCATTCAATCGTGAAACTACCTGACCATGGTGATGAACTTGTCAGGGCAACCAAACTTCGCCATAATCTTCCAGAGGTCCTCACGGCTTACGGTGTCGAAGGCCTTGGTGAGGTCGATGAACGTAATATCAGTAGATAGTGTCTGTCAACATTCTTTAGTACTAGCCCATTCATTTGTTCACTGCACCATTGCTGACACCAGAAGCACAGGGGGCATAAACCATAAGTGTTTCTGATGCCAAGAGTGTTACATAGACAACAGTACGTCTGTTACAGTTCAACTCTTTAACCGAGAGTTATAGGTTGTTTAATTAATTCAATGAGTGAATGATGATGCCATGTGTTGTATGGGCAGACAGTGAATTTCCCCATGAGGGATTAATAAAGTATTATTGTATTGTATTGTATTGTATTGTATTGTATTGTATTGTATTGTATTGTATTGTATTGTATGACGTGTTGCTTGAAGTGACGTCATTTCGCTGCTCGTGCTATTATTCTTCTTTAGAATAGCTATGCTATGCCAGACCACGGAGCTTACGAATGGCAGGAATCGCCGTGTGTCCGTCTTTATTTATGTGTGCCAGTGTGTGTGTGGATAAGATGGTGGGTTAGAGTAGAAGGAGATATATTCCTGTCGCTACACGAGCCCACAGAGCGTACTAATGGCGGGAAGCGCCGTGTGTCCGTCTTTATTTGTGTGCGCCGACGTTGTTTTGATCAGGGTTTGGTTTAGAGAGGAGGGAAAAGGATCAGCATAAACAAGCCTAAAAATATGAACAACTCTGAATGTTCCTGAAAGATAAACGCATATGAGCTCCAAACAATACGGTAGACTTTGGCATGAAATCCTCATCTTGTTTCACTCCATGCGCGGACGCTCCTGTCAGTTCAAATGTCCTGGATTATATAAGAAATGTTTTCCAGGTCGTTATTCCATGTCGTTTGGTGTCCTGACAACGCTGTACGTATAGAAATTATTTTGTTTCTAATGCTACTCCAACTTCTTGATACCCAATCATAAACAATGTCATGAAAAGGTTTCTGATTTATTGACTGATTAATAGATTAATTTATCAGGTTTACTGCAGTGCAAGCGAAAAAAAAATCTTACGGCGACAAAATTTGGCTGCGAAAAAACTCGTACGTTTGCTGCCTAGAGCCGTTATAAATAATTAATAACTCACTGAAGCTGTCCCGCATCAACAGCTGTGGTAGTGTCGTATAGCGTTGCCGCTGGTAACGCTATACGACACTTTCGCAGTTATTGATGAGGGGCTCCTTGAATGAGTTAAATCAACTGATTGGTCGATTGATTGTAAAAGTTCACTTTAGTGCAAGCAACGACCAAACAAAACAATAAAAATCTCACGTCGGAAAAAGCGGTAAGGCTGCACCACGAGACTGTGTGCTGGTGTGTGATTTTGGAGCTTATGCCCTTGCATGGAAGGTCCAAAATCACAGACCGGCAGGCATTCGATAATGACATGCACAAGGAAGAGCCTTTTGACAAATTCAATATATATCTACTTTGAGATTGGCGCAAATTTTGCTAATTTTAACGAAAATGCATCGAGAGAGCCGTGAGCTGGTGATTCCCGTCAACTTGATTCGTTTCGTAAGCCAATTTCTAGGAAGCAAATGCACGACATGCTTTGACGGAATTTCGGTAGGTACGTGTGTGTGCTGGCCTGTGATTTCGGACCTTACTGCTTTCAGCCTTAAGGTCCAAAATCACAGATCAGCACACTCATGTGCGCAAAAATGCACCAAGTCGATCAATTTCGTTCTTTCCAGACATCTTCTGTGAAATCAATATTCTCGTCTAAATACATCAGGATAAGTCTGTAAATGCAATCCCTTCCATCCGATATTTGATTTTACGAGGGACTTAAAGCACAGTTTAGAACACGAGGAAAGAAATTAGAGTGGCCGACTGATAGGAGTTTTCGCAGTGCACAGCAGCTTCACAAGAGGAAGCATGCTGGGTGAAAATGTTTTGTTTTTAAAAAAATATTATTTGTTAATGCATGCCTCAGTTTGAAAGAAAAACCAAGATGAGATGAACCATAACCCACAAAGTCCCTTCTATATGAGAGCTGTCCTCGCTGTCAATGGTCTCTACCTTTTGTCTTTGACCTGATTCTGATGTTGAATTATCTCCTATTGAAAAAGTCTCGCAGATCTGCCAATGCGTCAGTGAGTTCTATAAAGGGCGCAGGACATACGCGTCATTGATTTGTCAAACGTAATTTGTCATGACGTAAGTTTTAGTTTTTAAGTAATCTTATATTTTACGTGATATACGTGATAAGAGTTTCACTTTCGCTTCATAGGCTTGAGAAAATGGTGACAAACTAGAACTTCACGGTACAATTTCAGTCTTGCTATAATTTGTGTGAAAGCAGGTTGACTTTATTTACCTAGCTACATGATATACTAAGTACACGGGAAACCTGCATGCTCTTCTGAAAGCGCATCGATGTGTGAGTGCGTGTTAGTGCGTGCGTGCGCGCGCGCTCCAAACATCTCCAAGAGGCATAGAGATGCGCACAGTGTCTGCGTGGTGACGGAGTTGCCTCTTTTACGTCACCGCCACTGTCTGACTTTCTTTAGAAGTTAAGGTTTTTTAGTGTTTTAATTCTTTTCTGAAGAGAATTATTTTTTAATAAAGAAGTTGAAAAGACACAAAGCTGGCTAACAAACTCATCCAATGTCTTTCTCCAAACTAGCTATATGCAAAAGTTCAAGTAAATATGACAAAAATTACGGACTCTAATCTGGGTCAACCGACTTCCTATAAACGGTTGTTTATGTCTTCAATGAGACATTCAATTACAATATGCTCGGAGGCTCTCTTAGCCACCCACTTAAAAAAGTATTTCGCCAAGTTTCAAGCTTGTGTGTACAGAAATATCGGAGATTCTCTTGTTTACATACATACGCGTACACATACATACGCACATACATCCGCAAATGTACGTTCAGCAGCGAGGTTAGCGTAACTAGACATGACGTAATTTTTATCTTGTTACTTCAATTGTTAGAGGTTTAGCCAGCCCGCCTTTGTTTGACATCATGGACATGCTATTAAATTCGCCCCACCGCGACCCGTCCAGAAAATCCCTTCTACAAATAGAAGGGACTTAAAAATGGCATTACAAAGCTGCAAGCGTGTACAATCAAAAACGTTAACTCATTCGAGACGTGCCGCCTCCGGATAAGCGGCTTATGCCGCGCATACGGAGGCGGAACGTCTCGAATGAGTTAAGCGTTTAGGGCTTAACGTCTTTTGTCCACCACGAACTGGTGATTGTGTACAATCAAGATTGACAGTGTGGCTGCGTGCATACGCAGTCAACTGTTTCACCCATTTAGCCCGATGCACTACAGCAGGGGATGGATCGACCATGATAATTCGAGTGTAGTGTCAGGTTAGTTTGGCGCCTGATGGCGCCAAGCTAATCCGCCACTTTCATTGAATTATCACGGTCGATCCATCTCCTGCAACTGGTTCACATTGATAAGGTGACACCTCCAAATGCGGCCGTGGGGTTAAATGGGTTACTGTGACTGTCAATTTCTAGTCCAATGTAATGTAACCAAAAGCGGATTTTTTTCATCATCATCATCATCATCAGTCCCTTGCCCGAACTGGGCGTTGGGGGGACTGAAAGGCAGCAGCAACAGACAGTGCTCTCCACTGAGTTCTATTTTGGGCGGTGGCAAGCAAGTCTGGCATCTCGAGTTCAGTCCATTCTTTTATGTTTGCGACCCAACTCTTTCTCTGACGACCTCGCCGACGACTTCCTTCGAGAGTGCCTTGGAGGATAGTCTTGGACAAGGTGTTGTGTCGGGTCACGTGGCCAAACCAAGCAAGCTTGCGCCGTTTCACGGTTGCCAGAAGGGGTTCATGTGGGCCCACCAGGGAAGTGACGATGCTCCGTACATATTCGTTGGTCTTGTGCTCGCGGTACGAGATGCGGAGCAACTTCCTCAGGCACTTGTTCTCAAAGGCTTGGATTTTCTTTTCTGAGTCTGCAAGCAGTGTCCAAGTCTCACAGCCGTAGAGTAGAATAGAGACTACGAGGGACTTGTAAAGCCTGTACTTGATGGTGAAGCTGATGGAGTTACTTCGCCATATCCTGTCCAGCCTGGCCATTGCGGATGTTGCTGTACCTATCCTGATACGGATCTCTGCTATGCAACTACCGTCTTTGGACAGGGTGGCTCCCAAGTACTTGAAGCTATTGACCTCTTCTAGCTTCTGGCCGTTCATGTGAATGTTGCTGCTGCTGTCGCTTGTGGTGTTGATCATCACTTTGCTTTTATCCGTACCCGGCTCCATGCCATAAGACCCTGCGCTACTTGAAAGTTTGTCTGTCAGGTTTTGGAGCTCACTATTGCTGCCTGCCATGAGGTCAATATCGTCTGCGAATCGAAGATTGCACAGGGATCTGCCACCAATAGAGATTGAAGTATGGTGGTCGTGGAGGGTTTCCTGCATGATCTTCTCCAGGAATATGTTGAAAAGGACAGGAGAGAGCAGGCATCCTTGACGGACACCGATCGTCGTCCTGAAGAACTCGCCTGACTGATTGTTAAGTAGAACCGCGCTGCAGGCGTTCTTGTAAAGCGCTTCTATCATTTGGATCAGTCCCTCCTCTATGTTGAACGATCTCATGACTTGCCAGAGTCCGTCGTGCCAGACGCGATCAAATGCTTTCCTGAAATCAATGAAGTTGTGGTAGAGTTCGCGCTGATGCTGCAGATGTTTCTCGATCAGGACGCGGCAGTTGAAAATCTGCTCTACAGTGCTTCTTCCAACTCTGAAGCCAGCCTGTTCTTCTGCCAACAGTTCCTCGGCGAAAGTTTTGAGGCGGTTGAGAATGATTCTAAGCATTACTTTGCTAGGGTGACTTATCAGACTGATAGTTCTGTAGTTCTGGCACTGTTTCATGTTTCCTTTCTTGGGGAGCGGGATCACTAGAGACTGTGTCCATTCTACTGGCCATTTCTTTTGCTCCCAGATCTTTTGACAGAGTGTAGTGAGGACCTTCGTTGTTACTTCTCCTCCATGTTTCAACAGTTCAGCAGGTATGTTGTCTACACCTGGAGACTTTCCTCCCTTCAGGCCGCGTACGGCTGCTTCCACCTCTTCAGCTAACACTGGCAGGTCTTCAGCCTTCCTGGCCCCAGCCTGGTTGTTTTGGAGGATGCTGGTGTCTGGCTCAGCCTTGTAGTTATACAAGTCTCGGCAGTACTCAGTACATCTGTTTAGTACAGCAGTGTTTTCCGTAAGGAGTTGGCCGCTGCTGTCTTCGATGACTGTGGCTGTTCGCTGTTGAGTCTTGGTGAGGGTCCTTAGCGTTTCATAAGCCTTCTTGCTGTTGCCGTTTGCCATGCCCTCTTCCACGCTACAACACTGGTCTTCAATCCAATCTTCTTTGGCTTCTTTCATCCTCTTCCTGATCTTCTTGTTGACAAGTCTGTACTTGTTTGCTGATGTGAGGTCTTGGCCTCTCTTTTTCTTCCAGGCTCTCCTCTCATCACAGAGATCGAGGATGTCATCGGTGACCCAGGGCTGTTTGCGCTTCCTCTGCTTCCCCAGCACTTCTTCTGCTGTAGAAAGTAACACCTCTTTTATATTTCCAGCAAGGGTGTCTACGTCGCAGTCCAAAGTAGCCAAGGCTGCAAATCTGCCTCCCACCTGGGCTTGGAAGAGCTCTTCTACTTCCGGGTCTTTTAGCTTCTGGAGGTCGAATCTGATGCGAGGGCTCTTGCTATCTCGTTTCAATGCCAGCTTCAACTTGAGGCTAGTAAGGACGAGGTTGTGGTCGCTGCCAATATCAGCGCCAGGAAAGGACCTCGTTTGTGCTTTGTTAACGCTGGATTTGAATCGTCGAGGCAGCAAGATGAAGTCAATCTGGTTATGGACCAGGCCTCCTGGCGATTGCCATGTCACTGTTCTTGACTTCTTGTGTGGATGGAGGGTATTAGCAACGGTGAGACGGTGACTCTGTGCGAACTCTAAAAGTCGCAGGCCTCTGTCGTTTGTTTCTCCAAGGCCAAACTTGCCAGCTGTTCCTGCCCATTGTTGGTAGGCGTCAGGGCCGATCTTTGCATTCCAGTCACCGAGGACAGTCAGAATGTCTTTCTTAGGTGTTTTCTTGATGATGTTGTCCAGTTGTTCGTAAAATTCTTCTAATTCTTTTTTACTTTTTCCTATTTCTGACAACAGTTTGAAGTACCCACTGTTTCACAAATTGTGTGTTTGCGTGGACCTAACACTAAAAATCCTAATATCCCAAAATCACAGATCAACACACACTCTGAAGCGGCTTTTGTCGCGATGATTCCTGCAGGAATTATCACGAAAACTGAAGCCGCTACCGACAGCCAGAGGGTCAAAAAGATAATTATATTTCGTTTCCAAAACAAAATGCTGAGTGTGAAAAAGAAGCTTGAAACACAAAACCATCTGTTGGCCTTTCATCCACAAACAGATGACAGCGCAAATGAGAAAGTTTCGGCCGCCACAGAAGAACAAATTTGCTCTACAATGGGCGAAAGCCAGTATTTATGTCTATTTTTGTGAAAAGCGACATCTCAATGTAACACGGTGAAAATGTCGATTTTCACAAAAATGTACCTACTCGCGTTGCCATTTAGCGTAGAACAGAAATAGAAGTGAGAAAATAATTCAAATTACGCAGCAAATAAGAGACATCCAGACGAGATCAGACCGTAGAAAAAGGCAAAAGTAAATCCCAATCCTCTCTTTTACTCAGAAAATTTGGGTTTGTCTCACTACTAAGTGGCCAACATCACCCTTTCAAGATCTGGCATGATCTCCTAGCCAATCTTTTCCAGCCTGAAAGAGACACAGATCCTCATGAGCCCTTGCCGTCGAAACAAGACAAAAGTCATCTTTGGTCCTCTCTTCTACCCTGAAAATATCTGTCTGACCGTCAACACTGAAGTGAACATGAGTCACCCTTTCAACGACTAGTGCAGTCTAGCGGCAAATCGTCTAGCGTCTGTAACAGGCATAAGCTTGCCAAACGTCAAGGCCGCAGTGGTGGTCATGAGGGTATACGTTATTCTTTTGAAAAGCAACAAGCAAATTTACGGTTGTGTTCCTTCGATGGCGGATGCCATCGCGGTTTCACAGTCAGTCTCAAGGCGGGCAGACGACAGGCACGAAACGGCCTTTTCTCATTTGCAAGTAGCATGGCATAAATCTTCATGAGCAACTGCAACGCAGGGGCTCATGAGGATTTATGTTTTTTGTTGCCATCGTCCGGCAAAATTTATTTCTGTGGTCGTATGAAACAGGATATTGTCGTGGTTTCACCAGATCTCGAGACGGACAGACGACAAGCAAAAACAGCCATTAGCGCGCAGTGCATTGTGGGGGTCGAAATGGACGGACAACTCTTGTTTCTCCAGTCTCGCCGATTGTCTAAATTACCCGATCCTGATGGCATGTGATGAAAGGTTATGGGAGACAAGCGAACGACAGAAAGGTATCTCAATTTGTCCGTTGAAATGTGAGACAAAGTAGTGAAATTTACAACAGGTGTCTGTCGTAAGGTCTTATTTTTTGCTTCATGACTCCACCGCTAAAACACCCCTCCCCGTATATCTGTCATATATTCTTTCTTCCTTCATTGTAGTAAATACTGAGTAACAACGGCAAACGAGCAGTTTTATTCACACACACACACACACACACACACACACACACACACACACACACACACACACACACACACACACACTGCACACACACACACACACACACACACGCACGCACGCACGCACGCACACAAACACACACACACACACACACACACACAAACACACACAATCAGACAAGAGTAGATCCTCTGGGCGGTTGGCAATCACAGATACAATTCTAGGTTCTAGATAGGTCGAGTGGCGCTGTTCTTGAGAGATACGCCTTGCCGCCAGGGACGGCGACAGCCCACTTTCCACTCCTAGCACGATAAAGTTGTAAAATAAACAAAATGTATGTGCTGACTCTATATCTCTGGTCTAATTCTAGACCAGCACACAGAATCAGGTCCTAGGTATGTGGGGTGGCGATGCACTGCAGCCACACCTTTCTCCCACCCCACCGGCCCCACCCCATCCCTCCCTCCTTCTCTTTTTATTACACTGATTCTTCTACGTCTGCAGACGACAGGTCGGGCTGGTTCAGTACTTTCGCAAAACGTTCACGGAAGATGACGGCGTTCTAAGCAAATAAACCACTGCACTTGGGCTGTCAATCAGTGTCGCCGCCTCTCCGGTTTTGGCACTGCAAATACACAAAACTCCGTTCTTGTAAAGCCGAGAAAACCTTTGGGGAAAAAAGGGTATGTTCTTGGAGTGTAACGGTACTGAGGCACTAGACAACTACTGTACATTACTACTTACCACACCCATTTAGCCGCCTGAAGGCATAATGAATTTACAATGACGAAGTTACACCTTGTTTCGGCATCTTGTCTGCACGCCCGCCAGCCTCTCCAGCAATCCTTCGCCGACCCCTTCCTACTGCATGAGGCATAGATTCTCGTGAGCCCCTGAAGCCGCAGGGGCTTATGAGAATCTATACCTCTTGCTCTCAGAGATCCAGATCATTTGTTTCCTGAGTTAAGAAGCATTCGGATTTAAGACTACGCTGCGATTTCTTTTCCTAAAACCCAAATGCAGCCCTCTTTTTGTCGACAGACGATGTAAACATCATTCCCAGCACTATAACTGTGAATCTTTATGAGCCGCGACATTACAAAGAGGCACCTGAGGGTCTATGCCCCTTGGATGCGAAAGAGCTTCGCGTTTGGCCACGGAGACCACGTTACCACCACTACCGTAATTACATTCTTGGAGCCTGCAGCTATAGCAGAGGAGTGCCAATATTAGGGACCGCGTAGAACACAAATGGCTCTGAAAATGGCCCCAGACGTCCCCGCCGAGTGTCAGGTGTGTCAACTCATTCAAGCCGCGGACGGCGGTGATTCAATTCCATCACCGCCACGGTAAACAGGTTGTCGAACGGGATTCAGGTCTTGTTATCGCAGTGCCGTGGCACAGTCGACAACCTTTATTCCCCATTTTCAATCCATCTGCCACGAGGCACAGATCATGACGGAATATTAACTCATTCACGGCCAGCCGCATCCGGATGCGCGGCATAAGCCGCTCATCCGGATGCGGCTTGCCGCGAATGAGTTAAAGTATATTGTGCAGCCTTTATGAGTCCCCAATTTTGGTCCGACTGCAAGAGGCATAGATCATGTTTCCATGAGCCCCTGCAGCGTGCAAGGGCTCATGAGACTATACGTCTCTTGCACATATACACAGGGCACACGAGGATTGTGCTTCCACACCCATATGTTCAGTGACGGAGTCCATCACAGTTTCTCACCTAAAGATCATCCACGAGCTAGAAGTATGGTATCTGAATTTCATAAGCTCTGGTATCGGTCTGGAGCTCCAGTGCATCTTATTCGGAATGGATCGGTCTGATTTACTTCTCTTTTTTTTTCTCCTCTTCGGGCGTAGGAAATTATTCATTATAGGAGTTTGCCTGTGACTGATCAAACCAGGAGATGTATGCTGATTTTGGAGGACGGTATTCTTTAGTAGATCTGCTTGGTACGTCCGACCCTACTGAGTTGTTGAGTTATCCTTGGAGTTTTTAAACTTTCACACATAGCAACATCGACCATAAGAGTTCAAGGGTAGTGCCAGATTAGCTTGGCGACTTCAGGCCCTTGGCCTATCACGGCTGATTCTTCTTCCACAGATTGTCTAGACATCTCCCAAAGTTTCAAGGTCATTATAATATAAGGTGTGCATGAGTTCAAGCGCGCCGAACACACTGTTAGATTTACCTGGGAAAACTGAACTCTAAGTGAAATCAAGAGCATGCGTTACGGAACTCGGTTGAAAGAAGAATTGTCGCGACCCGTCCGGGGTCACACTAAGCGATAACGACACACGCCAATATGGACCCGGAGTCACTTTGGCGTGGGTGTTCTTGGCGTATGCACCAGCCTCTTCATACACGCGTTTTACCAACCGTATTTTCGTGCCAGTTGATAATGAACCCCTTCCCTGTCACTGGACGCATATTTTCAGGTTTGTCTCAGATCTTTGTTCATTCAAGATAAAGAGATACAACCGTCCACGCTGCAAGGAACATGGATACAAAAATGGTCTCAGCAAGAGGCGTAAATCCCCTTGAGCCCCAGCCACTGCTCATGAGGATCTATGTCTCTTGCAGCGTTATCGTGTTCATTTTTTTTTTCTCGGCAGTAAAGGGGTTGACAACAGTCATACGTAGTCAAGGCGTGCTTCCTAAGTATTTAAATGGCTTTCAATTTTAGCACTCGGAGAGTCACAGGGCGGTCTAGAAACTATACGCAAATGGACTTTTTTTTTCCCCATCGTGCAAGAGGGGATTTTCACGCTGGCCAATAAGTGTTAATATTTCCGCACTGAAGCTCAGGCAGTGGCAATTTTCGGCCACAAAAAGCATTGGTTACCCCCACAGTTAGCGTCGCCCGGCTGGTACTGGGTCTCGCCATTAGGCCCCCCTCGACCCTCGAGCTCTGAACCACCCCCAACACGGGTTTCATTATTTTTTATAGTTTAGTTTGGACAGAACGCAAGAGAACGGGTTTACATTTTTTTAACCCAAGGCCACCTAAAACCATTTCCCACGCACCCTTATTCGTTTTCTTCTCAAGGCAGCGACAAGAACCCTAAAATTTCACCCCTTCATTGCCAACTGCAAAAATTGGGCCGGAAGTTCGTTCACTGCTGAGCAAAAGTGAACACGATCCAACTGCAAGAGACATAGATCCTCATGAGCCCCCGCGAATGCGGGGGCTCATGAGGATCTATGCCTCTTGCTGAGACCAATTTTCCTTGGACGGGTTAAGGTTTTAGAAACAGAAATGTGTCCACTGGCATTGAAGGGGTTAGGGGTTAGGTGACAGTGCTCAGGCGCTGATGTGCTGACTGTCTCTAGTGTGTTTCAGTACGGCGTATCTGATGGTTCATTGCTGTGAATGAATTTGAATGAATTTTATTTTACATATGTTCACATCTTGTGATTTTTAGACACACACCAGAATATTCATTGATGTCTACGGTGCTCACGTGCATGCCTTGCAATGTCTCTTTGCACAACTGGCAAGGGTCTGGTTCGGATAGTTCCTCCTCTCTCTCCACTAAATCCCTCTTTTCAGTTCTATTCTATCTGCAAGCGGCATAGATTCTCATGAGTCCCTGCAGTCTCAGGGGCACATGAGAATGTACGCCGTTTGTAGCATAGATCCGGCGGCATCATGCTGTAATCTACTTCCATCCACCTCTGCTCTTGCTCCACACTATCCCCCTCTCAAACCCTCCTTGCATGTGATAGAGGCATACAGACCCTTGCGCCCCTTGGAGCCGCATGGGCACATGACAATCTACGCCTCGGCCGACACAGAATAATTTTCGTTTGTCAGAAGTAAGTCAAAAATGCATTTGTTCCAACGTAAACAGTGGATTAAAAGCCAGGACAAACATGCTACATAGCATGTCATGTTTGTCAGGAGTTTAAATCTACTATTTTCGTCGAAACACGCGGAATTTTGATCTACTTCAGACTTCCGAACAACCTCTAACCTGCCTCTAGTCATGTTTCTCGAACGGAGGAAGTCCCAAGGGCTGCTAAGCCATGTTACGGCACTTAACTCATTCAGCCCCGACAGACACACCACAGCAAGACATGGATCGAGCATGATAGTTCAAGGGTGGTGCCAGAATAGCTTGGCGCCCATAGGCTTGAACTATCAAACTCGATCTGTCTCTAGAAGGGCAACTTCGCAATTGGGGATTTCGTTCCTGGGGCAGAATGTGTTAAGGGTTCGTCACATTATGGCAGATTGGCTTCATTTCACAGCAGGAGTCTGGCGTGCCCCACATCTCAAGTGCATCGCACGGTGTCATTCTGAATCGCCGGAGATAAATTTAGATCTCAGTTGACACTATGAAAGTGTAAATGCACGACTGATCGATACCTGAGCACTTGATTTGGGCGTATTTTTATTTTATAATAATCTATTATTGCTCGACTTGTCGACTGTTTCTTTGTGTATTGTGTTTTCTTTTGGTTTGCTTGTGCGATTTTTATTTCAATAACAGATAAAAACTCAAAAGAAACTGTTATTTTAAATATTAACCTAGTGACTGGGTCGGAGTCGTTGATTTCCTTTTCTTGCCCAAATTCCGAAATGTATTTTTTGTACCTTCTAAAGCAACCGATTGCTTTTCCTACAGAGAACTGGCAGGCTTTTCCCTGAAGAAGTAACCTGATTTTTCCGAAAGCGACAGAAAGTGGACGAAAATATACCAATAAGGACTAGTCGCATGCATTTAGCCCTCTAGCTGAAAGTTATTTTGGGGTTCACCCTCGATGTGTAATTTCTCCTAATGAATATGGTACGGGGATACTTGGCACTAACAAGTAGGAGGGAAAGGGGAGGGGAGGGAAAAGATAGGGAGAGGGGACGGAGGGAGGCATGGGTTATTTGAAGTCGCGTCTCTTGATTGCCGGAACTATAGTCTTCGTAACAAGTGACAGAATCTCGTCCTGTTGTTGTTGTTGTTGTTTGTCTGTTTGTTTGTTTTTTTAAATAAGTATCGTTTGGGGATCAAATCGTGGTTTTCGTGAATTTTGACGGACCACAATAAGTTAAATCCGTGACAGTAACCCCCCAATGCACCCCCTCCAAGCCTCCAACAATTGTAGAGCTCTGCTCTCACGCCCACACTTTCACGGTGCATAAATCTCGCTTTCTAAAAATAACACACACGGACACTTCAACTGTTCAAAGTCAGGCAATGTAGTGTTCGTGTGCTGGTGTGTGATTTTGGATCTTATGGCCGAAGGCCGTAAAGTCCAAAATCACAGATCAGCACATACAGCTTGAAAACTGAGAGGGCGAAAATCACCGACCAAGCACACAGTCGGATGTCTTGTTTTGCACTTAGAGTGGCAATAAGTGGAAATTGATTGTAGGCTTAACCTACAGAAATCAGTGTACATTTTCCGCTAAGTCTGCACAGAACCTTACCCTTCCACAGTCAGACTGCTTTTTTTTTATTACGTTCTAGCTCGCACCACACTGGTTCCCTCCCCCTGTAGCGAATCGAAGGAAACAACCAGTGCAGGTGATAAAAACATAAAACAAAACAGAATGAATGAATGAATGAATGAATGAATGAATGAATGAATAAGATTAAAAAAATATATTTAAAAATGAATGAATAAATGAATGAATGAATGAATGAATGAATGAATGAATGAATGAATGAATGAATGAATGAATGAATGAAAAATAAAATAAAATAAAATAAAATGAAAAATGAATGAATGAAATGAAAAATAAAATGTTAAAAAAGAGCAAGACAAAATGAAATAGAATATGTTTTTATTTTAAACCGCGACTATGCCACTATTCATAGCCCCACTTTTGCTGAGAACAGGAGACGGGGTAGGCTGTGAGAACTTCCATGTGGACACTCCGTTCTAAGCAGAGGCCGAAATGCTGGGTTGCCTGTGCTTAGAGCTGAAGTGTGCTAAAAGTGTCAAAAAACAAACAGCGGTTAACTCATTTCAGACGTATGGCATACGGATACGCGGCTTCCTTAACAGTACGTCTGAAATGAGTTAAACTCTGGAGGTGACCATTACAAACCATTGCTCGACACGAACAAAATAAAGAAGCAAGTTACGTGCAGATTTCTGCAGAATGCAAAAACCATGGGTCGCACCCGAGATCGGCCCGTCTTTTGTAGGACCTACTCAGATCAGTTCACTTCAGTTCTGTCAAGATGAGATCTCTGCGCTAGGAAAGGCCCATGTGCGCTCCACCCCATCCATCAGAAGTCTTCTCAGAATTTCCTTCGATATCGTAACCAATATTGGTCTGGCTTAATAGTCAACTCTCATATCCTTTCAAATCTGTCCACGACCGCTGCCTTCCTCTACACCTCTGCTCCGGAGGGGTTCGACAGACAGACTCAGAAACTCACTGAGCTCTAATTGTACATCTGTCCACTCTTGGGTGATCTACTATTCACCCCGAAGACATCCAGCACAGACCCTCCACGATGCCCTTTCACACTCACTTTTTCAAAAGGCACAGATTCACATTAGCCCCTGCAGCCGCAAAAGGCTCATGTAAATCTGCACCTCTTGATGACAGCGATCGGACCAAGCTGTTCCTCGAACTGTGAGTGTTAACTTGTACTATTGGTACGACTCTCAGGACTTACTCCTTTACAATCACCAGGAAAGGGTGGCATCAGCCATGCAAATGAGCGCGGGCAAATTGTGGGCCGTTTGTACGACGACGAAGGTGAACTTCTGCAACACCCGCCAACCTGTCCGAGAGGCGTAGATTCTCATAAACTCTCTCTGCGCGAACGAAATTCCTTTTCCATTCGTGTGCTGGTCTATGATTTTGGACCTTTCGTATACGCCGAAAGGTCCAAAATCATAGACCAGCACACGGATATATAAACTTTAAGGCCAACAACAACAACAACAAAAAAGTTATTAAAAGACGACAAGTATGTCACAGTTACGTATTTGGGGGCTGGGGCACAAGAAATCCTCGTCCTTCGTTCACTTCATCCACACCCGTGTTCCACGGCTGGAGGGGGTGGTAGACCTTTCACCATCCAGTGGCTAAATCGCTTGTGGTCTCGGCCTGACCAGGAGAATTGATCCAGGGGACGCCGGCCGCGCGGGCCAGTAATGGGTCATTTGAAGTCGTCCGACGTGTACTGACCACCGTGCAATCAGAGAAATTTTCTCTGCGCCTCAGGTACAGTGAATTAACCCCTTCCATGCTGAGAAAAAGTGACCACGACCCATCTGCAAAAGACATAGATCCTCATGGGGATCTATGACTCTTGCTGAGACCACTTTGAGGATCTATGCCTCTTGCTGTTCCTTCATGTTCTATGTTCCTTGAACTGTTGCGGCTCGCCTTTGCCGTTGAATGAACACAGATTTCAGGGGGAGGGGGCAGGGGGTGCGGGGGGGGGGGGGGGAAGATCTGCGACCACTAGCATGTGGCAGTCAAGGGAGTAAACGCCCTCTCTCGACAACTACTACGAATGTCCAGGCAAAACGACGGGCTTGTTAAGACAGCATGTCAATTAACCCATATCATTCGGAACTTCATACACCAGTGTGTGAAATAAGTTTGACTAAAATAGTTCAAGGGTAGTGCCAGAATAGCTAGGCGCCAAGCTATTCTGGCACCACCCCTGAACGAAAGCCATTGATCTATATCCTTATCTGTAAGCACTATAATGTAGCTTGCATATGGCAGTGCACAAATTTGAAGCTTTTAGCCTCAGTTTGATATGGGTTAAAGGTCCTGGTAAATCAAAGTGACACAGTTGCAATGCGACTGAACTGATCAGTGTTCAGGTCGTACTACACAGGCAACCCCCACGGCAACCCCCCATTATCAATCCGGTGCCGTGGACGTTAACTAACCCGGAACTAATCAACTAACCAACCTACTGCGAAAGGGAAAGGCAGGAAAGCATATGGCCAGCAAGAAGCATAGATCTTAGTGAGCCTCTACAAGTTTCTAAGGCTAATGAAGATCCAGGCCTATGTCTCTTGCTAAAAAAAATAGATTAAAAATATTAAAATCCTGACCACCGTACGACTCACCTCATACGAATGAGAAAGATAGTCGTTAACTTGATTGAGCCAGCCTAGAAGTAAAGGTCGTCATGAGCCCCCGCATTGTGATCTTGCATATTACAAACGGAGGATTAAACAATTTTGGAGTGTACACATTTAAGGTATGCTACTCTGACCCTTATGGTGTGTGTGTGATTGTGCGTGTGTGTGTGTGTGTGTGTGTGTGTGTGTGTGTGTATGTGTCAGTGTGTGTGTCAGTATGTGTCAGTGTGTGTCTCAATGTGTCAATATGTGTGTATGTCTCTCAGTGTGTCAGAGTGTGTGTGTGTGTGTGTGTGTGTGTGTGTCAGTGCGTGTGTTAGATTTAAGGTATGCCATTCTGACCCTTATGGGTGTGTGTATGTGTGTCAGTGTGTGTGTGTGTCAGTGTGTGTGTGTGAGTGTGTGTGTGTGTGTGTGTGTGTGTGTGTGTGTGTGTGTGTGTGTGTGTGTGTGTGTGTGTGTGTGTGTGCATATCAGTGTGTCAAATTTAATGTATGCCACTCTGACCCTTAGGGGGGGGGGGGGGGTATCAGTGTGTAAGTGTGTGTGTGTGTGTGTGTCAGTGTGTGTGTTAGTGTATGTCTGTCTCTGTGTGTGTATGTGTGTGTGTGTTTGTGTGCGCGCGTGTGTGTCAATGTGTGTGTCAGTGTGTGTGTCAGTCTGTGTGTGTGTGTGTGCGTACGTGTGCCGCGAGTGTGTGTGTGTGTGTGTGTGTGTGTGTGTGCGTGCGTGTGCCGCGAGTGTGTGTGTGTGTGTGTGTGTGTGTGTGTGTGTGTGTGTGTGTGTGTGTGTGTGTGTGTGTGTGTGTGTGTGTGCAGCTCTCGTATAGAAGAGACTCTGTGGGTTATCGTTCATCCCATCTTGTGTTTTACCGCAATGTGCATCTTTAACAGAGGAAAGATGGTCGAGTTAACGTGTTCCAATAAACAAAGTAAAAGAAAGCAAGTCGCTGTTGTCTGCATGCACTAAGACATTGTAGCTTTCTCCAAAGCCTGCTTCCGAAATGAACCATCTAAATTCATGAGGAGCCTCACCCGCCAGATCCGCCTTGCAAATCAGTGCTCGGGCTCTAGGCAATACATGACGTCTTACTGCTTTACTCTCTACCTTCCACGGACAACTGCAGGAGATGCATCGACCGAAAGTCAGAACTCAAAGTTTAAAGCTTATCCAAAAAGCACTCTGCCCATAAGCTCAGAAAACACTGGTGACTGATTTCTCAAGAGGAGTGTTTGGCTGTCTTGCCGCCTGGACAGGCGCCAAGACAGCCAAGCACTTCTCTCGAGCCAATCAGGCACTACTCTTAAACTGCTTAAACTATCCACGTCGTAATACTCCCCCCGACTGTAAGATGCGCCTTTTTGCCGCTGGATGTAAAAAGGTCTGACTAGTCTATAGCCGGGGGTGGAGATGGCACCGGGGGGGGGGGGGGGGAAGAGAGGGAGGGGGGGGGGGGGGGAAATAGCAATTTTTGAGTTGCTACGGAGCTGTATTTTTTCTTGCCATAATTTCTGTGAGACTCAACACGGCAAACAATACTTCTACAACCCAGAACCTTTCAGCTAGTTCCCCAACGAAAATAGCCACCATTATGTGGCATAACTGTGCAATTTGCATGCAGAGCCTGCGAGTACCTTACGCGACGGTTCTACCAGCATTGTCGTCAATGAGGACCATTTCTATGACATGCTGGGGTCTTTGACATCGCGGTTAAGGTCCATGTTTACACTTCGACGAACTGATACGCCCAGAGGTTAGAATAGTTTTTAAGGTCGCCATCCCCGAATCTAGGAGTTGTTCATTAGAGATTACATTTCAGTTACGGAGAAAGATCGACCATGATAGTTCAAGGGTGGTGCCTGCAGACGCCAAGCTATTCTGGCACCACCCTTGAACTATCATGGGTGATCCGCTGTCTGTTGTAGAGTGTCAGGGATGGATGGGATACGCTGGTAAAATGTCCAAAGCGAAGTATCCAACACAAAGCCAATGCCACTGGTCTGATTCCAAAACAAAACCTAACGGAGATGTCCACCTTCTGAGTGGTTGATTAATGAGAACGATTCGCACTGGACGCAGGGATGGCCGTTAAGCCGTATACAAGAATATGTTTGGTCAATTAACCTCTTAACTCATTCGAGACGTGCCGCATCCAGATACGCGGCTTCAAGCCGCGTATCCGGATGCGGCAAGTCTCGAATGAGTTAACTGCCGGGGCAAGACGAACATGATACCAGGCTGCAAGAGGCATAAACCCAGTTGTGGGGGCTCATCAGGATTTATGTCTCTTGTTAGTGCTGTAAGTGTTCTTAGGACTATTTTTGTCACATTTACATTTGTGCTCTTATTTTGTCCTTAGGATGGAGACATTTTTTGTAGAAGTGTTTTTCGAAAGCTATTTTTCGATGTGAGGGAACCAGTCCTTGTACACCGCCCGGATAAGGTGCAAGACATTTTTTGTGCTTAACATTGAAAATTTCAAGCATACAAGTTACAAGTTTATTCCAGTGAGTAAATTAAAATCATCAGCAAGTAAACATGCATACATATATACGATAAAATAAGTTTAAAAGTATTATTTTTAATGCGGTAAGTATGGTCGCGTCGCTAGTTTCAAAATGGCGGTCAGCGAGAAGCCTTCTAAAGAAGTCAGTCAATCAGACGCGCACGGTTGATGAAGCTTTACTTTGCTCCTGAATTGAAACAGAGATTATTTTCGATTTGAACATCTTATCAACGTCAAATACGTTATTTTTCCTGGTCTTGAAAACAGCCTTTTCCATAGAACTCGGTCTTTTGTGGGAGGAAAGCATATCGAAAGTAAACTCCCTTTGTGCATGTTGTGCAATGTGTCTACCGACCATCTTCAACATTCTGAAGACTTTTTGGCCGGATACAACATGCATGTTGTTCGTCTGTTTTTCAGCCTAACGGCTCTAAGTGCAGGTCTGCTCTTTTTGTTTATTTTATAGTGGAGATGGGATTTTTAACTGGTCAAGCACACTCGTATCCGACTGGTCTTAAGCACAAGCCAGGCAGAGTGAAATCCATCTCCGAACCGTTTCCATCAAAATCACCATGTTCAGCTAAACACCTAAATATAAAATTTTAGTTTTTGCAACCAATTCAACCAATCCGCACTCAAGTACTCACAAGGACTCTTATGATTAAGCTTTATCAGGACTGCATGAGACACAATACAGATAGTAGCCCTCTCTATTATATTACATGTTTTATTTATTAATTATTGATTCATGTATGTATTCACTTACATATTTATTTATTATGTAACCTTTTAATTATGGATGGAAGGAATTCCTTGATGCACATGATCACTATAGTGGTATGGTAGTGGTCACCAAGGAGAGGAAATTTGTTTTCAATATGCTTACATCTGTGCATGTTCATGGCTTGGCTTGACTTCGCGAACGAAGATTTTATAGGAGTTGCCCACGACGTCTGCAGGCTTGTTCGTGGCTGCAGAGGCCAATCCGAGACAGGCAGGTACGACCGCAGTGGCTGCAGGGGAAGGTATGGCCAGGGCTCTGAGCTGCGGCATCTCTGTTTTTTCTCCTGAGCCGCTTGTCCTTAAGGCTAGCTCTGTGAGAGTCCTCAAAGGAGACAGCTGCCTTGTAAATGGTGGAGCGCCAGGTGTCACGGTCCGCAGCAAGCGAAGACCACTGGTGGTGGTCGATTTGGCAGGCACTAAGTGACTTCTTGAGACAGTCTTTGTATCTCTTTTTTGGTGCCCCTCTGTCACGGTGTCCAGTAGCAAGCTCGCCGAACAGGGTGATCTTTGGTAGGCGATGATCCTCCATCCTGGAGACATGCCCCGCCCAGCGGAGCTGTGTCCGCAGCAGCAAAGCCTCGATGCTCACAGTTTCAGCCTGTTCAAGGACCTCGACGTTGGTAACATAGTCACTCCAGTGAATGCCCAGGATGGTACGCAGGCAGCGCTGGTGGAAGCGTTCGAGGAGTCGTAGTTGGCTGCGGTAGAGGGCCCAGGACTCGGAACCATACAGCAGGGTGGTGAGGACCACAGCTCTGTACACGCTGATCTTGGTGCCTGTTTTCAGCTGTTGATTGTGCCACACCCGCTTGAAGAGTCGCCCGAAAGCGCTGTTCGCTTTTGCCAGCCTGCTGTCAAGCTCCTTGTCCAGCTTGGCGTCCGACGTGATAATGCAGCCAAGGTAAGTAAACTGGTGCACTGACTTTAGTTCAGACTCGCCAATGGTGATGTGAGGAGGGCGATACACTGTCTTGGGTGCCGGCTGATGGAGGACCTCTGTCTTTTTCAGACTGACCTCGAGTCCAAAGAGCTGGGCAGCATCTGCGAAGCAAGACGTGATGCGCTGCAGGGCTCTCTCTGTGTGTGCAACGAGGGCAGCATCATCAGCAAAAAGCAGCTCACGAATCAGTTGGTCTAGGGTTTTCGTGTGGGCCTGCAGTCGTCTGAGGTTGAACAGGCTGCCATCGAGACGATACCTGATGTACACTACATCGTCATCATCGAGGTCTACTGTGGCCTGCTTCAACATCATGCTAAAAAAGATGGTGAAGAGGGTCGGTGCCAGCACGCAGCCCTGCTTTACGCCGTTGAGAATAGGGAATGATTCTGAGAGGTCATTGTTGAGTCTGACCTGACCTTGCTGGTCCTCGTGTAGCTGGACAATCATGTTGAGGAACTTTGGGGGACAGCCAAGTCGCTCCAGGATCTGCCACATGCCTTGCCTGCTCACAGTGTCGAATGCTTTTGTTAGGTCGACAAATGTTACGTACAGCCCTTTGTTCTGCTCGCGGCACTTCTCCTGTAGCTGTCTCAGCACAAAGACCATATCGGTGGTGCTCCTGTTTGCTCTGAAGCCACACTGGCCCTCTGGGAGTTGGTCTTCAGCGATGGCAGGTACCAGCCGATTCAGGAGCAGCCTTGCAAGAATTTTCCCAGCAATGGACAGCAGGGTAATTCCCCGATAGTTGGAACAGTCAGACTTCTCGCCTTTGTTCTTGTACAGGGTGATAACGACTGCATCACGGAGATCTTTTGGTAGTGTTCCTTCCTCCCAGCAGCAGAGAAAGAGGTCATGGAGCTTGTTGTGCAGTGCTGTGCCTCCATGTTTCCAGATCTCTGGCAGTATTCCATCAATGCCTGCTGCTTTGCCTCTCTTGAGCTGGTGGATGGCTGTGAGGGTCTCTTCAGCGGTGGGCGGTTCGTCCAATTCAACCTTTACTGGGAGGTGTGGGATTTGTAGGACGACTGCTTCTTGAACAGTGCGCTCAGCGCTGAAGAGGCTCTGAAAGTATTCCGACCAGCGGTTCAAGATGGAGTTATTATCTGTGAGGAGTGCCTGGCCATTTGCGCTTCGCAGGGGACTTTGTACCAGGTGCCTGGGGCCATACACTGCTTTCAGTGCTTCGTAGAAGCCCCTGTAGTCACCATGTCAGCGCAAAGCTGGGTCCTCTGTGCAAGTCTGGTCCACCACTCATTCTGGAGATCTCTGAGATTGCGCTGGAGACTGCTGCAGACGAGGCGGAAGGCAGACTTCCTCACAGGGCAGGAAGACTGGGCTAGGTGGGCCTGATGGGCGGCTCTTTTTTTTTTGCTAGGTGTTCCTGGATCTCTACATCGTTTTCGTCAAACCAGTCTTTGTTCTTCTTTCTGGCGAAACCCAAGACTTCTGCAGAGGATTTTGCAATAGCAGTTTTCAGTTGTTCCCAAAGTGTTTCAGGAGAGGAGTCTACTGGGTCCGCTGTGTCTTTGAGCCTGCGCTGTAAATCTAGGGTTTAAAGGGTGGGGCCAGTACTGCGCACACTGCACTCCACCAAAAAGATCCACCGCGCAGGCTTTAGGAAACGTCCACGGACCATGACACTGACCATTCCAAGTCCTGTAGCGACGGGCGAGGGGCGAAACGGCAGGTGAAAGATGTCACTGGAAGCCGCAGTCTCAAACCTGCATGCAGGCGGTTCAGGATATTGGTCGCCTGATGTTGACCTGGGGATGACAACATCACTCGGCACACCCTGAACGACCAAGCAGCCTTCTCTAGGGACAGCACTGCTTGCTCCACACGGAGAGGGGCCTAGAAAAGGTGGCCTAACCAAAGCTCGTCCCCTCGCAACCCCAGTTGGCTAGCCGCGGTCAACGGGCATCTTCTCCTGCGGTCAAAAAACAAGAAAGAATAACGGATCCACTCTCATGACGACCACGACCGGACTCAACGTAGCATGCTGGAACGTCCGAACCATGCTCGAGAAAGCAGACAGCGGACGCCCTGAACGTCGCTCCGCCCTCATTGCCCATGAATTGCGGAGGTTAAACATCGACATCGCCGCGCTCAGCGAAGTACGCCTTCCGGACGAAGGCAGCCTCCAAGAACTTGGTGCTGGGTACACCCTCTACTGGTCAGGCAGGCCTGCATCAGAAAGACGGCTCTCAGGCGTGGGTTTCATGGTCAAGACCTCCATTGCGACTAAGCTGGAAAACCTACCAACGGGTCACTCAGACCGCATCATGTCCATGCGCCTCCCACTGAGACACCAGCAACACGTCACCCTTCTCAGTGTGTACTCCCCAACCCTCCTGGCAGAGCCTGCTGAAAAGGACAAGTTTTACACTGACCTGCGCAGCCTCCTACAGAGTACCCCTGCAGACGACAAAGTCATCATCCTTGGCGACTTCAACGCCAGAGTGGGCCAGGACTCTGAAGCCTGGAAAGGAGTCCTCGGCAAGCATGGCGTGGGGAACTGCAATGACAATGGCCGCCTACTGTTGGAGTTCTGTGCGGAGCAGCAACTGGTCATCACCAACACTACTTTTCAGCAAAAGGACAGTCGAAAGACCACCTGGATGCATCCTCGCTTCAAACACTGGCACCTTATCGACTATGTCCTAGTGCGTTAGAGGGACCGCAGTGACGTCCTCCTCACCAGAGTGATGCCCAGCGCAGAGTGCCACACTGACCACCGCCTTGTCCGCTGCAAACTCAGGCTCCACTTCAAGCCAAAACCCAAGAAATGGGGGCCCCCCAAGAAAAAGCTTGATGTTGCCAGCCTTCAGCGTGACGATGTGAAAGCTGCCTTTCAGACAGATTTACAGCGCATGTTCATAATCTATCCTTTACTTAACATGCATATTCATAGGTCCCAGGTATCCCCAACTTATTTTATTAATTTTTTTTTTTTTTGCTTGTTTGTTTGTTTGTGATGTATGTTTGCACATACACATCAGCATAAAATGATTGATTGTACATTAACGTCCCGACAGCAACAAGACTTTCTCAGGACGTGCCTGCACTGCTTGTGAAAAAATCCAAACTAAACAGAATATTGAATGTGTGTCGCCAGCTGGTCTAATACACTAAATAAACCTAACTAGACCCTTTAGCAACACACATCCAATATCAAGAGCTACAAGCAGTGCAGAGAGTAGGAAGAGTTTAAAAAAGGTAAATACAGGTGAATGTACCAAGGGTAGACAGAAACACACGCCCCAGAATAGAGGGGAAAACCCACCCTGTGGGGCTGACCAGGGTCACCCTGGGAACTAAAAAGTAGTTAACCCCACCCAAGTCCCCCAGGGTAGACCTGGGTGGGGGACATCAGCATACAAGATGAGAACATACATATACACATATATGATGTGAACATAACATGTACACATATTTATATGGTAATAGGTGCATACCACCCGCTCCCCACCCCACATACAAAACCACAGAACAAACATCTGTGCATGTTCATAATATATCCTTTACTTGGTATTCATATGTCCTAGTTATTTAAATTTATTATTTATTTTTATTTGTTTGAAAAGTAGGTTTTGTTCATATGCTGATGTTCACATACACATTATATGGTAATACTGCCCACTCCCAACCCCACTCCACAACCAGAGAACACCCACCAAACGACACTTACATCTGTGCATGTTCATAATCTATCCTTTACTGAGCATTCATATGTCCCAGGTATCTTGACTTACTTTATCTTTTTTATTTAACCGCCATGAGATGGCATTGGTCGCCTGCTCGACATTAAACCCAAATAAGTATATATTTAAATTATTTATTTATTTTGTTTGCTTGTAATGAAGGTTTTGTACATACACATCAGCAAACAAGAAAATATACACATATATAGATGGTAATAGGTGCCATACTGCCTGCTCCCAACCCTTACCTAAATACACACATAAAACCGCAGAACACCTACCAAAAGAAGGACATACACATCTGTGTATGTTCATAATTTTTAATCTATCCTTTACCTAGCATGCATATGTCCCAGGTACCTTAGACTTACTTTATCTTATTTATTCGTCAGCATAGCAGCTTCTTCCTCCGCTCAACTCCATCTCGCCACATGCAGTTTCAGGGTTTAGACCAAAAAGGTGTTAACCCATTCAGCCCTGACGCACTACAGCAGGAGATGGGTCGGCGCCAAGCTAATCTGGCACTACCCTTGAATTATCATGGTCGGTCCATCTCCTGTAACACTGAGGAGCCTAGTCGTTAGATGATGCCTCCAAAATTTGAGAAATACGTGCGTCGGGCTGAATGAGTTAAATGCAATGAAAATCCCAATAGAGAATGACGCACAGAACTAAGGTGAAGTACAACACAACTGTGTCGTACTTGTCCTTTCTCAGCTTTTTTTCGTGGGGGGGGGGGGGGGGGGGGGGGGAATATGGGCGGATATAGACCAACTTGAAATCACAGTCCAATGCTAATAGGAAGTGTGTCTTCCTTTTTTTCTTTTTCTTTTTTTTTTTTTTTTTTTTTGTTTTTTCTCCTTGCAAAGAACGTGTCTGTCGGCCAACGAAAACTCAGCTGCCGGAATACGGTCTAAAAGCTTGTTTGCATTTGTAGAAGCCCGGAACTACCGTCTGGTAGGTTATCGTGCGAGCTCTACCTAGCTTCGTTGCGTAGACGCTTGCATGGCGTTGAACCCAGGCGATCAAGCAAATCAATGTGATTAAGAAGTCCTCCTGGGCTGTGGTCTTCAGTGAAGCATAAACAAAGTTAGCTTGCTGGTTCTGGCACACCATTTTCA
Source organism: Semisulcospira habei (assembly GCA_036245525.1). NCBI lineage: Eukaryota > Metazoa > Mollusca > Gastropoda > Semisulcospiridae > Semisulcospira > Semisulcospira habei. Next base: position 156,526,285 of record BTPG01000005.1, read on the forward strand.
CTTTAAATCGCATTAGTTGGGTTTTGTTGTTGGTGTTGTTGTTTTTTAATCCTGGAAATTCTATAAGTACTGTTTGCCGAATAGTACAGTTTTTCCCTTGCGTGCTGTGTTCCCGCTATCGGACGAGCGTGCAACACGGTGTATTACAGGTACAGAAAATCAAACAACGCACTTGATCTATCTGCAAGAAACTTCTATGCATCTTGCTTACCCAACTGAAGTTTATTTTTGTCATCCAAATGAGGAGGCCATCATATATTGAATATTAAAGCCATCGGACTCGTGAAATTGCAAGCAGGCACTTTCACAAATAGAACAAATCTGCTGAAAGTACAAAATAAAGTATGAATACACGTTGCAATTACTGCTGAAGATGCGTGGTTGAGGTCAAAACAACTAAGAGGGACCACAGGTCAAGGATCCCATAAGAAGCTCTCTCAGTATGGGTTCAATGCCCAGCAAGTGTCACATTGTAGGTTCCCTCTCCCTGTGGTGAGACACCAGCCTCCAGTTGCAAAAAAAACTTTACCAGGCCAGTAACTACCAAACAAGACAGGCAGGTACTGGCTATTGAAAATTAAGTGCAACTCGACCCAGCTCCCGGCTATTCTGAAAGCCTCAACCGACCGCAAGAACTTCAGCATGTGTTTCTTTGCCCAGGAGAGACAAGTCTGTGTTTATCAAATATGTCCACGTCTGTTGTCTTCTTTCATACTCTTCACGCGATTTCTCTTTGGCCTCTATTCGCCTTTTTTCCCTGGTCGCCCGTTTTCAAGAAAATCGGAGTATACTTATCACATGTTACATTGGTAACATGTGATAAGTGAACTCAACTTATCACATGTTACGGTGGCAACGTACTCGCTGAGCAAAACGTTTTACCTAAATACGTCTTTGGCCAGTCACATTTCTCAGAACACATCCTAATTTTTTTGGGTCCAACCTCTAAGCACAAAAATATTGATAAATAAACAATTTAGGGCCGGGGTTACACAACAAAAAGAGCTGCATGCAGGTGTTATCTGATTCCGTTGATACCAATTTCATACAAAATAACTCAACAATTGAGTAAGTTAGATAATATCAACGACCGAAAATGTTAAGCAGAGGCCCTACGTTGGCTGTATGTCTACTGACCATATTTGACTGAACGGCATAGAAACATTTGAAAAACGCCCAACAAACAAAATCTTTGGGGGTTACGCGACAAAATAACTTTATGCGGCACGCGTTGTGTGCAACATGTGGTACCGATTTCATACAAAAGAATAACTCGAAATGTGTTAACTCATTCTACCCCAGACACACCACAGCAAGATGAGGATCGACCATGATAGTTCAAGGGTGATGCCAGAATAGCTTGGCGCCTATGGGCGCCAAGCTATTCTGGCATCGCCCTTGGACTATCATGGTCGATCTGTGTCCTGCACTGCAATGCAGTCTTCAGAGGACAACGGCAAAATTTGGGGATTTCGGTGATGGGGTAGAATGAGTTAAATTAGTCTTACTTCAGAGCAATTTCCAGGCGTAGCAGTCCGGCAGCGCGTAGTAGTTGAACGACAGTCGAAAGCATTGAGACTTGATTTGCGTCCCCTGAATTTCTACGCGGTCACACTGACGTACCGTGCTCAGCTCGGGGTAGTTTCAACTGATGGTATACCTCGTGCTTATATACTTTAAAGATTGAAGGCAAAATCGTTGTGTTATGAGTTAGGCTTTGCCAATGGTTCTTGTTGCCTCTCGGGTCCGATCAGGGGGTTGAGTGTCAGAGGTAAATGTCTCGGGTAAAGCCCTCGACGTTTACTTCTGAGACATCATTTGAGCTCCCTGATATCGGACCCTCGAGGCGACACGAGCCACCTAGCTCGTCGTAATACAACTAATATTGTCTGGACCGTATTGTTAGGTGCCGTACAAATTCACAGACCAACACACAAATATCCTATCAAACAGCATTGCAGCCCTACTATCGAAAATCATCGTTTGAAACGCTCTTTGCCTACCCGGCGTAAAGGTGATATCATAATAAGGTCAACTGAAACATCCCGTGTATATTACTTTACCGTAGTTAGTATCATAAAAAAATAAATGTTATTGAAAGATTTCCGAAGTTCTAGAAACAGCACATTCCTTAACCCATTCAGCCCTGACGCATCAAGAGCGGCAGGTGCATAGTCGTTAGATGACGCCTCCAAAATTTGGGACGTGTCGGGCTGTGTTAAACACTCCATTCAACCCCACGGCGACATTATCCAAATCAGTGTTGAAAACGTCACCACTTGACTACGAACCAGATGCAGGAGATGGATCGACCATGACAATTCAAGGGTAGTGCCAGATTAGCTTGGCGCCTGGTGGCTCCAAACTACTCAGGCACTACCCTTGAATTCACCAAGATTGCTATTCCGTACCTTTTCGGCCTTTGTCAGCAGTGTCTCTGCCGTGTCAGTGGGAAAAGAAATGAAGTTACTTCCGACAGTGTGACTGTTTATTTGTTTTGCTTGCTTATTCAGTGTTTGCTTGTTTGTTCGGTTAGTGTCTGTTTCTTTGTATCGTTGATTGGTTGATTGTCTTCAGTGCTTCCTTTTCTACGACCGACCGTAATAGCACGAAGGTAGTCATTGATTAGCTGATTACATCCTTAGGATGAAAATACCTTCTTTTTAAGATCCGTAGAGGTAGGGGCCTATACGTCACAGTTCCGAGACAGATCGACCATGGTAGTTCAAGGGTGTTCGTCAGTTGAGAACAGCTCGGCGCCTGCAGGCTCAAAGCCAAATCGGGCATTAAACGTGTACGTTCGGACGCCTCTGTGGTGTTAGCGGGTCTGTCTGACAGGTGGGTCAATGGCTCTGGATGCCAAAAAGAGTACGGATGGCTTGCCGATCGCGTTGCAAATAATATTACGCGAATCTCTGCCTTTTTGCATAAGGGGGACACACAAAGACCGACTAGTAGCGCATCTAATAAATAAACATACAAGAGGCGTAGATTCAAAAGCGCCGTGTCGTGCGGCTGCAGGGTCTCGTGAACCTATGCGGCTTGCTGACCCAGGTTTACTTATACTAGGCCTGTGGTTGTCATTTGGGTTTAAGCCGCACATGTAGTCCCTCCCGTCTCCGTTTCTCTTCCTCTGTTGCAGACTGAAAGCCCATCACATCCTCGGCCATAGTAAGAAACACCGGTGTATATTATTTTTGGAGTTCAAGAGGCACAGATCCTCATGAGCCCCCGCAATATGCGGGGGCTAATGAGGGTCTATCCTTCTTGCAGACGTGTGTATTTTTATGCTGAAGTGCGTTGTGGGTCTCCGAGGAACGAGAATAGTAAAACCAATTTCCAGGCCATCTCGCACGAAAATATGAATTACAGACCTCGATCCCAAGTCTTTCCTTGTTCACTTAGGCCTGCGAGATGCCTGCTTATTTCTGTTCCTTTGTCTTGTTTATTTGCCGTTTCGGGGTTGGTGGGTTATTTTGTCGTTATTGTTGTGCTTCTTGTTATTTTCAGAATGCTCACTGACGTTTCCTGTCTGCCTCTCAGTGTAAAACTTACGTATTATTTTAGCATCTTCCACTGATGCTTTTCGGTGCAACAACATTTGCGATAAAGGCATCAAAGCTTATAGGTATACGATATTCAAACCATTACATCCCGATGCTTTTTTTTTTTTTTTTTTAATTTGTTAATAGTCATATGAAGGCTATATTACAGATGGGGAAATAGATCAACCATTTCGTTTATGGGTGGTGCCTGAATAGCTTGGCACCTCAGGTGCCAAGCTATCCTGGCACCACCCTTCAACTTTCACAATTTTATTTCAAGCAGTAGTGTATCAGGATGAAAGGGGTTAATTACAGTATACCTGAATATTCACGTCAACTCTGCGTGAGTTAAACGTTTAGGATTATTGTTTGTTGCTTTCTTGGCTTTGTCCTGGAGAAGATTTCCTGCTCAAGAGTTCAAAACTGCCACCGACATCATTATTTCTACCCTCTGCATTTGTGGTAGCTCTCCTCTGGCACTTTGGTGCACGAAAAAAGGACTGTAATGTAATGAGAGGAACTAGTTTTTTTTTTTTTTTTTTGGGGGGGTTTAACATTGTACGTATCAATTACCAGATTACAAAGCATGCAGTGTGCCAATCAGAAATGTTACACTTACCTGAAAGGGCGTTGGCCCATCCCGATGCTACAGTAACATTCTGCTAGCCATACATGTACTTCTACCGGACCAAGGGAGACAACAGTACGTAGTTTGTCTCAACTCTACTGCTTTAGCTTTAACTACGTCCCTTGAAATAGGACTCGTAAACATGCATCTTGTGTAATAATGTCCAATAAACCTAAGACGCTGGTCTGCGTTAAACAAACTGTTTTCAAACTACATACGACGTTAACAGATTATTAAATTTACAAATCAGTGTGTTAATTCACGCTGGCAAAATTGACAATTTACTACAATAGAAAAGAGTTTACTTCATTTTCATCACCAACATTTCAACAAACACTAAATGTGTGTGCATTTTGTAATAGATATGTAACACTAGAATAAAAGAGCTGTCACACATTCTAAACAAGTACACAAAAGTACAGCATAAAGGAAAGCAATTATTAATAACAACACAGAGTTCTACTAAAATTCACCATGACTAAGTTTGAATGTTGCTTTGCAACACTGAAAGTAGCTGCAGCATAAGTAAATTCATTAAAAAAAAATGTCAGGACAGGTCAGGTCATTGACCTAGAAAGAAGATCGTGATGTATTTTAAAATGCTCACAAAGAACAAAAAGCCTATCTTCATTTACAACATCCAAATATTAATATAACAAAATCAGATAATGGTTTAACTCTTACCAGTTCGCTCTATTTGAGGCCAGTGAACAAAATGACTTTTACCCTCACACATGACCAAGCAAAAATGCTGCTGAAAGCTCTTCTAGTGGTCAAAAGTTGGCTTATTATACATCATATTAAAGTGCATTGAGTCAGCTTTCAGTCAGGATAAGTAAAAAGTCTGTACTTAACGTAGTTTAGAAGTTGTTGTTTATTTAGCGACGAAGAAAAAATGGTGTCCGGTTTCCAAAAACAGTTTTCACGAAAGTCACTAAGAAGAAAATTTTTTTGTTTCTTGCCCCTTTGTTTAAAATGTGAATCCAGTGTGTGGACAAATCATTTCTACACATTTTTGTGAAGTTTCAAGAAAATGTGTTTGAATTTCTAAGAGTTACGCAACATAATCTACACCGGTCAAGGGCAGGAAAAAGTGGGCGTGTCAACACCTGGCATGACTGAGACAACAAACATGTGCTTCTCTGAAAATCTCTGACTTGCTGAAAATATCACTGAGGCAATACACAGCAAGTAATAAAACTTGTTTATGTACTTCATAAAGTTTCACGATTCTGAACCAGACAATAGGTAAACAAAGACTCACATGGATAGCACATGGTCAAACCAAAATAGAAAGTGTCACAATGACCTGCGATGGTTTTCTTTCGTTTTTTCCACATCGCTGGTGCTGGAATCATGTTCAGTGGCCTGGTTGCTGGAAGATTCCCCTTCAGTGAGATACTCTTCACTTTCGGACTCAGATGAACTCATTTTGACGGAATATTCTCAGAGAAATCGCAAGCAGTGAAAATAACGCAGTAGGGAAAGCAAGATGGTGGACATAGTGACTCGATCGATAACAAAGGTCACGAACAAACTCAAAATTAATATTTTTTTCATTCTATCATATGAAAGTGACTTTCTAATGTCAATAAGTTATTACAATAATACTGAGAGTAAAAATTAATTGGTTTTAATTCAGTAAACACGATGGAATTTTCCATGGGCGTGGCTTCGTATGTATACATACGATGGCCAAGGGAGCGAACTGGTAAGAGTTAACAGACAGGTATATTATTCAATGCATAATCACAGTGAAAAGGCTGAAAAATCAGACAAACAATTTTCAAATATTTTATTGCCTCAGAGTATGCCATGATATATGTAGTGTTATTCAAAGGCAACTAATCTTTGGATTTAAAAGCAACATTGCAAAGAACTGTTTGTCTTTATACAGAAAAATATAGTTTTTCAGCCCAACACTCACAACATGTTTTTCTATCAGACTGTATTTTCTTCACATATCAAACTGTAAAGTGTAAACAGACTAGACAGGAAATTTAGAAAGCATGCATAATCTGAAATGCACGCAATAAAAATTACCACGATGACTGCATTTAACCCCTTTATTGTCGATAGCAGTTTTTGTCATGATGACCCCTACAGGAATCATGCCGAAAAAAACTGCTACTGACAGCCCCAGTGTTAAAGAAAACTCTAACACAACAAAAGTATGTCTATTGACCTGAATAACGAAGAAAATAATCACATGTAAAATAAGGTAACGTGTGTATGCATGATCTAAAAGTAATGACAAACCTTACAAACAGTAAGCAAAAGTCTCCTCAAGACAACGTTGATCTCAACTGACCTGCACACACCTCTGCACATGCTAACTGTGACCAACACTGGAGCTTATTACTATTTACTAAACTATGTACAGCCTGGCATTCTATGCCTAAAAAAAGAGATCAAAAGCTTTGGCTAGAAAACAGCATTACACAAAACAACAAAAAAAAATTAAAAGCCCTACAATGAAAAAATATTAGAAAGTGTTTATGGTTCATAACTACCACACAATGTAACACTCTTGACTCAACAAAAGTATGCAAGTACATTCTGACACATGTATGTAGATAACTTTTTTCACACAAACGCATTATGAATAAACATGGATTATATCAATCACCAGTCACCAAGCTGTGTCTGCCGCACAAGTTACATTGCGTCAGCAATGTAGCCAATCCCCTTGTGCATAAAGCTATCAATACTGTGTACAGTACCAGAGACTGCATCACAAGAGAGCTAAGACAGACTTCCAAACACCTCATTCGTACAAGTTAACACCATTTTTGGACTACAGGGCAGTAATTTGTAACGCTCACATGTAACGAGGTGAATTTTCTTCTTTCATCAGAATGAAAACCTACATGTATATAAAGATCACACTAAATCACATTATTTCTATTGCTTTCAGCGGTTATAAAAGATCCATCTTTTTTAAAATACTGAAAGCAAATCCAGACGCTCCTGATGCACATGTATCTTGCTTGAATAAACTATCAACGGACATGAATTAAAAGAAACTGAATCTACAATTGTCCATGCACATTTATATATTCTGCCTGATAACTAGCATTTCAAATGTATGCAGAATTTTCTTTTTCTCCTGCTACAAGCACTGCATAAGACCACACTTAAATCAAGTTCAAAGTACCATTATCACAATTACAGCAAGAACTGTCAAACATTCTATCAAATGGTCTGTACATCACATGCATAGATTCTCTCAACAAAACAGCCTACTTTAAACTCTACCAATTAAGGCACGGTCTCAACAGGTCTAGGTTCCCATGACCCACTGCAACTAGCAGGGGCTCATGACAATCTAGGCTGCTGGCAGATGAATGCATATTGGCAAAGGGACTGAACAGTGAACTGTCTGCCCCTCTTGAAGATGGATGAAGGTAGCTAGGGGACTAAGCATGTGAACTGTGCAAAATACAACCTTGCAGTCCTGAAGATTAAAAGTATCTACAAAAAGAGGTCGTGTCCCTGCTTCACAGCCTGTTCATCCTTCTGTGCCAGACGTGCCCTCTCAATGTCGCTGAATGTGGGTAGACCATGAGGCATCAACAACAGGCCTTGCTCTTCATCCATAATGCGGTCAGCCTCCGCTGCAGAATGAAAAAATGCATTCAAAATGCAAAATAAAAATTAATTAATGAAAAAGGAAAAATATATTACAATCTTATTTATAAACATAAATTATAAGCATACATGGACTTAATTCATGTATTGTGAGAAACGCAGATGTAAATGTGATGAAAAAAAGAGTTCTTACCTCGCAACCTTGGAATCTTGGAGCCGTAGGCCATGTCATACATGTAGCCCACAATGAATGACAGAGGAACTAGTGGAACCAGTGGCGCTGGGCTCTTCTTTTTCAAAAACCTGCAAATATAAAAGAAATTTAATCCACACTACTGGGAACAGAATGCTAAACATAGACCGTTAGTAGCAGCATCACATCTAAACAATAATCTGAAGATAAAGAAAACCAAAATGCTAGATAAAAAAGAGAACAGCTCCATGAAGAATGATGCCTTTTGTCTATGGATAATGAAGACTGCAAGCACAAGTGTGTTACTTGAACCCATAAAGCTCTGACATGTTACGACAGTGTTTGGATCGACTATGATAGATCAAGGATGATGTAAGAATAGCTTGGCGCCTGTAGGTGCCAAGCTATTTCGACACCACCCTTAAACTTTCTTGGTCGATCAGTCTCCAGAATTGTGACGTAGACCTAAAAAAATATCTAAAAATAATGGTAATTTCATCCCCAGGGTGTAATGAGTTAACTATATTTGATGCATGCAGGGATATGGGAGTACACATAAATTAAATAGTATACAGGATTTCACATAAGCTAACAAGTGCTTACCCTATTACGCATCCAGTGACAGCCACAGAATAAAAGGAGCCCCACCACATAAAAAGGTCACGACCCCTTGCAATCTGCATAGCCATCTGGCGCTCACGCATGGCATTCTGCATCTGTAGTTGCCGCTCAAGCTGCACATGGGACAACATGTCATGAGTAAAATTATTATTGTTCAACATGTTGAATCTTAACCTGTTCACTGCCAAGAAAAATGTGATCATCACCCAACTGCAAGAAGTATAGATCCTCATAAGCACCGGCAAATGCGGGGGTTTATCAAAATCTATGCCGCTTGCTGAAAGCACTTTGTATTCATGTTCCTTTGGTGCCTGGGGATCTTTGACATTGAATCATGTACTATAGTTAACTGACAGAAATGACACTGTGCCAAAAGCTGGCCAGCAAAAGTGCAAAAAGCACCACTATACACAAGAATGTGGACTTTTTAAGGCAGCCTTTGGTATTGCTTAAGCAGTTACACTGGCTTCCTTAGAATTGAATACAAAATTGCTTCCCTCATTTTTCAGGCCTTTGATAAAACACTCCTGGCATACTTGTCCTCCAGTCTCCCTGTCTATACACCAGGCAGAGTATTGCGCTCCAGCACTGATGACAGAATATTGACTATCCCCAGAGTGTCCTTAAAAAAATGTGGACAGAAGGTCCTTTTCTTTCCAAGCTCCCAAAGTGTGGAATGGTCTTCCCCATGATATTCACCATGCACCATCTTTGGCCATTTGCAGGGCTAGATTGAAAACATATTTTTTTTCAATTTGGCCTTTGAAAGGGATTGATAAACCCTACGTTTTCCCATCAACATGTATATGTCTGACCAGGCTCTTGAAATGTTACGTTTATTATTTCAGTGTTGTGTCAGTGTGAATTTGGACCTATGAATGATTGCGTTTTTGTACGTTGTCGGTACCTTAGTTAGTTAATTCAATTAGTTAGATGATCTAGATGTAAAGCGCTCTGAGCCTTTCTTTGTGGGGATATTGCGCTATAGAAGAGTTTTATATTATTATTATTATTGGAGACGTGTACATGCAAGTCATATGTGAATGAAGCAAGATGTGTCTTACTCATATTTGCTTCTTTTCACCTGGGATGAAAAAACATCCACCATATAGATTACCATAAGTCAAAACTGATGTTGAGATGACCGATATTTGTTGCTGATAGTCACCATTCAAAACCACAAGCTCATCTGAATTTGCTGGTTAATTTTAATTCCCAAAATTTTTTTTTTTTAAACATGCTTCCTATTTGCCAGAAGAAAAAAACTTTCACTTCTAATTTAACTGCACAAGACCTGTCCAGCACATTTGGCTACACTTGCTTACCTGCATCTGTCCTTGCTTGAGCATGAACTCCTGCTGCTTCTTCATGTTGTCATCCATAGCTTTGCCCATAAAGCTCCCCATGATTGATGGATAATGCTGGCAACTTTAATGTACTGGAATAGTTAAACGCAGTCATGAGTTAAGGCATGGAGCCCTGGGGTCAAATGTCACGCACACACACAACAAGTATATGATACAGAGTGTGCGTATGTATGTGTGTGTGGGGAGGGGGGTGGGGGGTGGGGCAGAAAGACTGCACGCCTGCTGGTATTTTTCTCATACTGTGCGTTTAACTGTTCGGAAGATAGGCAGTGCACACGACTAACTAACGTCGATCTTGGCAATGCACATTAGTTAACTTCAGATATGCACGCCGCCCATCGGGTCGAAAGGTGTAACAATCGAAAGCGTGAGAAAGTGTGTTATTTCTCAGAAATGATGATGAAATGAGGACGAGATAAAGTCATTACGTGTGCAAAAAGCACTAAGAGACAATTATTACAAGGCTTAGGGGCAGAGCTAGACACGTCTTCATAGCTTCGAAACAAAGACGCTTGCACATGAAAGTACAGTCTACTTACACAGCAACTGACCGAGCAAGTGACCGAAGTGTTTGTTTATTGCTATCACACCAGAGTAACTTCCCTTCGCTAGCGTCTATTAACTAGAAAATATGGAAAGGGTGCAGTATTAAAACCAGTGCCGGTGAATGCAGTTGAACATCTTTTTTTAAAGTATATAAACATATATTCTATATTATTAGATTTTAATCGTTGTTTTTGTTTTATTTCAGAGACTAAACGGTTTTTTAGACAATACTTTTTGCTCGGTGTTTCCGACCGGCGACGCATCTTTAAAAAAATATATATATATAACAGATTCGTATGAAAACTATAAAATGTTTCGAAACCGAGAATAATTTATCTGCTGAATCTATTAGAAACAAAATGGCGTTGTCGTTAAAGAACCACGATCGTCTAAGAGAAAGGGACATAATTACATTTTATAAGAATTCAGATTTCATTAAAATTACAGTTACCTCCCGTATACCATATAGTGATCGTAGTCGCATCCCGTCCAGGTGAATGTAAATTTTATTGAATATAGTAATTCAAACGTTCATCATAACTACAAAATCACACGCACTTATAAACCACAAGAGCAAACAATCACACATTCAGTGAAGATATTCGACAAATCAACATTGATCCGCTAGACTGATCATTCAGATTTGATACTAGTGGTTTCCACTGAGTCCGCACTGAGAAAAAGTCGGACATGCCGCCTCAAGCCCGCAGACGGCGCGGACGGCCGGACACACAGCCTAACGTAGGTTAAAGCACTGAATAGGGTATTTGTGCGTCATCACAGTGCTTCAGTTTCTAGTTGTCTGACTGCTGGTTTTCTGTTTGCTTAGTTTGCAGCCGGGTTTATTTCCCAGTGCCGAGCGGCAACGGCCATCGGGACCGGCTTCGGTCGGCGCGCGCGGACGGTGCGCGGGCCTGGCGACGGCGACGGCCCGGCGACATCGTCCCGATGGCCTTTTGCACTTTGGGTTCTTTGTTCTGAGTGTTTGTCCGTTCGTTTTTTCGTTTCTTCGTTCGTTCTTTCCTACGCCTGGTTCGTTCGTTTGTTCTCCCGGCCGTTCCTTCCGCGGCGTTCGGCGTTTCAACTGAGTCTGCCTACGGTACTTAAAGCCGTTATAATTAAAAGTTACATGTAGGTGCAGTCTATAAAGCAGTAAAGTAAACACACGGCCGGTGCGCTCCGCATTGAAAGTACACAAAGTCAAGTCGTAGCCGGCAGTATACAATTTCAATACAAAAGCACGCGCTTTAGTGTGCATAATACACCAGCGGCTGTTGCTGACATCTATTGTAGCATAGGCATGTATGATCGGACGCATAAATAGGTACAATGTCATTGCGGCCGGTATCTCAGTCAGTCGTTGGTAGTTTCAGCACAGTTCACAAACCAATGAAATACTGTACTGAAAGACTGGCGGTTGCAGCTCTACGGCACAATATTTACGCTTGTCAGTTTAAACCTTACGGCGGCGGCTGTGACAGTAAGGTTTAAAGTCACAGACCGGCACAGTATTACGAGCAGCGGCAGAATAAAGTAACTCATGAAAGCTTTCCGGAGCCTGTAGCTTCAGCCGGTTGAAGCAGACGACAATTTAGTGCCGGCCGGTTTGCGCATGCGTCTTTTCGCCACTCGCCGCATCGTACGATATGAGGCGAGAGGTTTCAGTCTTTTATTTCAACTGAGATAAGCAAAAAAACGACAGACGTCCCATCAACGGAAAATCAGGTGGTACAGCAGAGTACCAAAAGATACATTCTACTGCGTGTGCAGTGCACGGTGCGTGAATAAATCTGAAAAGTGACTGACAACACCGCATCAGTCAGTGTGTCAGTTGAGCAGACGATTCTTTTGATGCCGGTATCAGACTGAGCTGGCAGAGACGACAAACTGAAGGTCGGTACATTTACGTATTTCTGTTTGTGTGTGAGACGATGTTAAAATAAATGTCGTGTTTGTGTGCGTCCGTGTGTGCGTGCGTGCGTGTGTGTGTGTGTGTGTGTGTGTGTGTGTGTGTGTGTGTGTGTGTGTGTGTGTGTGTGTGTGCCGGTGTGTGTAGTGTGTGTAGTGTGTGTGTGTGTGTTATTTTGACTTTTTCTTCTTTTATTTTTTTTTTATTTTTTTATTTTTTATTATTTTATTTTTTTGGGGGGCCAGGGTGTCTATTTTTTTAATAGTTATTTTCATACCCTGTGCATTATATGTAAATTAGATTAGCAACGGCAAGTTCAGTCGAAAAGTGGTTTTCACAACCAAGCTTTCACCGTCGTAAAATAAAGAATCATTGTCATTGTCATTCTCTCTCATTGTCTCTATCTCTGTGTCTCTGTCTCTCTGTCTTTGTCTCTCTCCGCCGTGAGATGACCTTAGTCGCCAGCTCGGCGTTAAACCCAAATAACTACTAACTTCTCTCTCTCTCTCTCTCTCTCTCTCTCTCTCTCTCTCTCTCTCTCTCTCTCTCTCTCTCTCTCTCTCTCTCTCTCAGTACAGCCAATGTATGTCACGGCGGCTGTCACTAGTGGTCCACCTTGGATGTCCTTTACCAAACAAGTGCGACTAACTGGTACCTAGATAGTTGTTTTGTAAACTCAGTGCCGGCATCGTATTACCCCACTATTAGTACAGGCGTGGGTCTGTGTAAAATATACCGAAGTGTGTTTTGTTGGAAGTATAAAATGTTTTAAAGCGGGATTATTCTTGTCTAACACTCTCTAGTTACGTATCCGATGTATGCCACTTGCAAAAAAAAAACTTGAGCGTTTTTTCTGTACAGCCGTCGAAAGTTGGGGTGTGCTTGTCACAATTTTCCCCATCCCGGCGACTGAGTAAATTTAGCTCAACCCGCTTAGTCCATTTTCAGCTGAGGGGTAATACAATGATAATGACTCATCTGCAACTCTAGTCGTCTGCTCAGTGCGGCGGTCACTCGGTTAGCTTACCTGTCGGGCGGCTAGTGGACCAGTCGAGGAAGTCCCCTCAAACAATAACAGGCCTTGTCTGACACCGCTATACGCGTTGACAGAGGTCATTAACAACAATTGGATGATGATTATACTGACTCAAGCAGACAATGATACGTAAACATTGTCTGCACTTGACAAGCACTGCCTTAGCGGCTTTAGTAAACTACGCCATACAGTCTACGTCTACTTCGCTTATAACAAGGTCGGATAATATAAAATCGGATATAACAACACTTTTTCATAGGTACTGTAAATTAACAAAACGTTGCGTCCCCTGGCGATTTGTTATATCGCGGTTTATTGTATATATTCCCTAAAGTAAGCGCTAGCCATCCAGTGTGAAGAAAGCCATGTTGATTTTTGTCGAAAAGTTTGAGAATGAATTTTAGTTCTCCCCCCCCCCCCCTACACCTCTCTCTCTCTCTCTCTCTCTCTCTCTCTCTCTCTCTCTCTCTCTCTCTCTCTCTCTCTCTCTCTCTCTCTCTCTCTCTCTCTCTCTCCTCCCAACCCCCTCTCTAACTTTGGAGGAAAAGCTTCAGGCAACAGGACTCCTTCCTTTACACCAACACCTTACGTTGAAATAAGTCCGTACTTATGCACAGAGCACTGAACGGGAAAGCCCCCCTCTACCTGGCTAAGCTTTTCACTGAGAGCAAAAGGGTTTACTGCACTTCGAGGAACAGTTTCGTCATTGAACGGCCCCGAATTGACTTGTTTAAATCCTGCCTTTCGTACGCGGGTGCCTATTTATGGAACTCACTTCCTCCACATATACAGCAAACGAGACATCTTCCATTGATTACTGAGGACGAAGCTTTTAAATACATCTCAGAGCAAACTTGAAAGAAACGTAGATAATGTGTCCAAAAGAGCCATGTCAATGATTTCCTTTTTTTTAACGTATTCAGGTTGTGGTCCTCCGTTTTGGCACTTGTAAATGTGTTGTTTTTTTTATATGTCTCTTTACTCAGTATTTGGCTTGTTCACTATATTCCTACACAAGAGTAGCTGTATCATAAGCGCGCAGTCGCTGTCTATAAACATTCACTTTATATCGCACCCCCCCCCCCTCCCACCCCCCTGCAGATGGATAGCGTTCGCCTAGCCCCGGCAGTTAAGGGGTTAATCTGTGTCGAAGACATAGCTACCAGACACAGTCAACTGCACAAACCCAATGTCAAATTGCATGTCACTCATGAGATGTCAAGTACATGAATCCAATGTGTCATCAGCTAAATATAAATATAAATATTTTAGTCAGCCCGAGGGGGAGGGGGTGGCAAAGGTGGAGGGGGGGGGGGAGGGGGTAGTTCTGGGATCCAGTAATCGCCAACCCAGACCGAAATGGCGATCGGTCTGCACAGCTCCCATACTCGTGACCAAGTAATTTGGTTGCATCATATCTCACACTTAACGATTGGCCCGAATGCTAGAGGGTTTCTTCTGTGCTGTTTCAAACAATCAACAAAATTCGTCTTAATGCCGCACGTTGAGAATGTTTTCCTGTTTTCTAATATAAAAACGGGGAAATCTACTTTGTAAACTAAGCCCATATTAAGCACATCTACTCTAAATAAGTAAATTTAGACCAGAGAGACGCATAGAGTTCTTCATGAGTTCCTGCAGCTGTGATAGTCCGTGCGGGGGCAGATCAGTGACTTGCGAGACGGGAGACACGATTTAGGAAATGATAAAGAAAAAAATTTCGTCGGAAACAAACACCCGAGGTTGCATAAAGCGATCTGCTCCAGAACGGACTTTGATTGCTAAAATTTGCCGATATAACGGGTTCTCAATATTGTCTTGCCTCAACCTAAGACTTTTCTACCCGTCTTTTTACAATCCATGTAAATAGGCACAAGCAACAGGTTTTCTACTGCCCCTTGTGTGCATCGATGGAACTCTCCTACGTAGGCTAGTACACTACCCAATGCGCAAAAGGCCGTAGGGCCGATGTCGGCCGCCGTTGGCCTTTGCGCACTGGGTAAAGTCTTTCATTTATGACAGTCAAACTTCATACGTTAAGTTAGCCCTTTTTAAGACATACTAAGAACATTTATTAAGGAGATATTGCGAACTTATAATTTTTTCTTCATGTAGCTGGTCCTTTAACTTTTTAGAATCCTTTACTTATATCTGTCCTTCTTCTGACCCAGAAGTGACAATGAAAAAAGGTTCACCTGGACTGACTGACCTTAATTCAGTTATTCGGCCTAGCTGATAATACCAACATTACTGTCACAATACGTCACACCGCGAGTTTGCCAGTACGTGATGTGGTATACATAAATTAAGTTACCTGAGTAAAGCGGTACCGTAGCGCATTATTTGTGATGAAACAACGCGTCTTAACACTACAGCTTATAAGGGCGTGCATAAACACTACACATTATAATGTTAATTTGCTTTTGCGAAGCTGATACTTCAAGGGTAATTCAAGGCAAATTCAGCACCGCGTTATCCGATTATTCAAAGGAACACGGATATGTCTGAATAGGGTCAGCAAGAGGCGAAGAACCTCTTGAGCCCCCGCGTCGGCCGGGGGCTCATGAAATTCTTCGCCTCTAGCAGTTGGGTGGTGTTTGTAGTTTTCAGGCAGTAAAGGTGTTAAGGACACACATGTAGGTTTCTTGTTTCAACGTACTCAGTATCTTTTGTTTGAATGCCACTGTCATAGTTGTGGGGTTTCTCTCTCTCTCTCTCTCTCTCTCTCTCTCTCTCTCTCTCTCTCTCTCTCTCTCTCTCTCTCTCTTGATGTTTTTTTGTTTGTTTTTTTTAAATCTACAGAAACGAATACTTTCACTCCAGCGTTTCGGCACCAGTTGCGGGCGATGGATCGACCGTGGTAGCTCGATCAAGGATATATTGTGTGATCCGGTTGACGCTGTAGGCTTTATACACATCCCTTAGACTAGTATTTGGTCACTTCAGTCATCACATGATCTCTCTCGCGACTGACTTTCGTCTTGGTGTCGGCTTAGTCATAATTAGCAGACATGTATTTCCACTCTAGAGACACAGGATGCACGGACATGAATAATTAGACCTTGTCCAGAACTGAATTAGGAATTGGTCAGAAAATGCGCTATTCGCAGTTCACACATTCAGTGGGCGGCACAGCGTCAGCTTCGTGCGATGTGAGATCCAATTTTCAAATAGTTTTCTTGTCACTAAAGCTAGGTCAATGAACCATCTGATTCTGGTTAAAGGTCACATGTTATGGTTGATTAAGTGGTCATATTTAAAGTGACCTGCCCCAAGGATGGGCGTAGGCTGCTAGTAAAATTGGCCAATACGTTGGATGTTCAATGTTTTGCTTCAGCTTTCTACCCATCTTTTCACAATCCAAGCGAGTAGGCACGTGCAGCCGAGGCATTCTGTTGCCCTTTGTGAGTAACGGAAGAACAGAATCGAGAATACGAGAAGAAAAGTTTATATTTTTAATTTTACATTAAAACTTTATAAGTCAACCCGTTCAATCCCATTTGACGCAGACTGTGTTTCTGCAATCTTCGCTATTTCAGTCAACACCAGAAAACCCTAGCTGCCCCACAGACATAGTGGATTCAAAGTGGAGCCAGCAAGAGGCATAGATCCTCATGAGCCCCCGCAACTGCGGGGGCTCATGAAGATCTATACCTCTTGCAGTCGGGTGGTGTTCAACTTGTCTCTGCACTGAATTGGTTAAGTGTAACCTTTTCGTCCAACATTATTGTAAGACATACTTAGTGCATTCACAAGGAAGATACTTAGAACATGTTTCCCGTTGTGGCTTGGAGCAGGTCCTATTGTGCAGCATTATTTGTAAGACCTACCAAGAACATTTATTAAGGAGACGTTGACATGCACGTATCAGGCAGGGCAGGGCCAACACTGTGAACCCGTCTGTTTGGTGAACTGTATCACTCGAAGCATTGCCGGTCTAGAGAAGGCAGCTTTAAACATTTGCCTGACTCTCTGTGACACGCATTCCTTGTCTCATCAGTTGAAAGTAGGCTCGGCTGCTAGGGCTGACGTGGATGACTGCATAGGTCAGAGGCATATCCCAGTGCGCAAAGGCCATCGGGCTGACATCGGCTTCCGTTGGCCCGATTGCCTTTTACGCATTGGGTAGGACTACAGTACTGTCCAGTGTGTAATAGGTCCTCGGGACGAGGTCAGCTGCGGTTTGCCCGTGCACAGCCGCGGACTAACTACAACCCCGGTAAGCAAAGGTCCGGGCTCGGGCCGACGTCGGCCCGAGGACCTTTGCTCACTAGAACCGACGATTGCCCCGCGGACCGTTCGCTTATTGGGTTATCACTTTTGCTTAAACAATAGCTGGGATGTTTTACTGAGTGGTCGGGCTATCAGTAGAACCGTATCATTTGCCTGTGGGTCAGATAAGCGAAAAATCAGTCAGTAAAAATACTATCTTTGTTCGTAGAGTGAGAGTGCTTATTTTTGCAGCGAGTTTTACTATTTAGTTTTGCAGGCTGTGTCACAAGGCTGGCCTTGTTAAACACAAAGGCGAGATCACAAGCTTGAACATAAGCTTCAGTTTCAGTTACAGCGTACGGTTAGATCGTTGTAGTCGGCTTAGACATTCTATCCGTGATACCCTCAATCAGCGTAACATCACAAGTTAGCTGTCAGCTGAGCAGCCGATAAGGCTTGCAAGAGGCGTAGATTCGTATAATTCGGCCAGCCGGCGGCAATCGTGGTTTGTGTTTGTGGCGGTGGTGGTTGTGGTGGGCGTGGTGATGTTTGTGCTCTCTCTCTCTCTCTCTCTCTCCGTGGTGATGTTTGTGCTCTCTCTCTCTCTCTCTCTCTCTCTCTCTCTCTCTCTCTCTCTCTCTCTCTCTCTCTCTCTCAATCTCAATCTCTAGTCGCTCTGGTCTGTCTGTGTCTGTCTGTCTGTCTCTCTCTCTGTCTGTCTGTCTGTCTCTCTCTCTAGTCGCTTTGGTCTCTCTCAGTGTCTGGGTCTGTCTGTCTGTCTGTCTCTCTCTCTCTCTCTCTCTCTCTCTCTCTCTCTCTCTCTCTCTCTCTCTCTCTCTCTCTCTCTCTCTCTCTCTCTCTCTCTCTCTCTCTTTCTCAGTCTCGGCCAGCAGCCTGTCGACCCTTCGCCCCCCGGCGAACCCACGAGGCCAGGCGGAACAGCAGTCACCGATGTTCCAGACAACTGACTTTCCGCCTCTTGTGACTTCATCTGCCGGAATGGCCCAGACCTCAGCTGCTAATGCCTGGGCCCCCGCTGCTAGTTGTGACAACCAGATTCCCATTGAATTAGTGATGAAAATTGCGCAACTTCTTTTCACTGCTAGACAGTGTACACCGCGTGCAAACACATAATTAATTTCTCATTTTATGAAAGAAAATTGATGTCTGATGGGCGCCACATTCCGACCCGTTGCCTGAATGGTTCTTGCTGGTGTGCGTATTTTGATTGTTTTCCACAACCTTCTTTGGCACTGACCGGGGAGGGTTGTGGGAGACGCTCGGGTTGCGCCGGTACGGGCTGTCCTGGCTCCGGGTCGGACTGTTGCTCCTGTCATATATCAACCGGTATAAGATTATTCATACAAGACTGATGTCATCCAAATGCTCAAATTCATGATTATCAATTGTTTAGTACTACAGAACTCCGGCTTTCGTAACTGTGAAACGTGTTTAGTTTGCTTGCGTCATAGAACCGGTATCAAGTCTATATCCTTCTATGTTGACGCTATACTCACAGTGATTTTTAAACTCAATCTGTACCTGAGAAATCAGTGAATTACTGCACTACGATATAGATTCATGTACGTTTTTCTGACATAGCTAGCGTGTCCAATGTGTGACGTCACGACGGAGTCTCAACTACGTTTAGTTTGTATTTGCTGTGTGACAGACCGTTACGGATCCGTGACACCCAGTGCGTGCGCCTCTCTGTGCGACGATTAGTCGCGATACAATCACACAACATAATCCTATTACTAAGAGGTTCAGGCTTGCGGCACTTGACCCCTGATAACTGATCAGTGTGAGATGACTGGCTTAGTGGTCAGTGTGGATAGACAGACACCCGCGAGAATTCTCATCGGAATGCGCGCCTATGACAATTGCAGCGCTCTGTGACTTTACAAACTGTGTTAGCCTGTGTATTGAACAGGAGTGCACAACTTAGTCGCTACTAAAGTGATTCTTATCACTGACTGTGTCGGTAGCAAATAGAATAAGATTACTCTGGTACGCTTCATCGCGTTTTTGTTTTTATCAACGGTACGTTGCACGCAGAGACACTATATATCTGCAGACTTTGCATTCTACGATTCGCTAGTTTTTCTTCCTTTTTATCCTTCGCGCATGTTTCAGTGCTGTGTTTTTGACCCCTGATCTGCAGCCACATAATGACACTTTGTTATTGTTGTTTAAACTGTCATTTAGTTTGTTATTATATTTGAAATTAGTATTTGGTTACGAAGTTACGTGACATGTTTACTAGTGTCAGCGATCATTTGCTTAGAATAGGCCACCTCAATGTATATCACCTTTGCAGTAAAGTATCAGACGTCACAGCCGTACTACTCAACCAACCCTCCCCATATCATATATTTGGCTTTACAGAAAGTAGGTTGACTGAGAATATAAGTAACCAAGCTATCACCATACAAAATTTCTCCATTCATAGGCGAGATGCTTCAGCGCCTGGTCATACTGGCATTTGTGCTTATGTTCACAATACTATTGCCAACAACGTAACACGAAGATGTGACCTGGAATCCACTCATGTGGAAAGCCTGTGGCTTGAGATAAAAGAAAAGAAGTACCCAACGGAGAAAGAAACACGCTTAGAAAAGACGGGTACAACACAATTCACTATTAATATTTCGGGTAAATACCCTTTGTCAAAATAGACAAACAAACAAACAGAGAGATTAGCCGCTACTTATCTTCATTGGCAGAAGGAATGTGGCAACTGAAGGAGGTGACGTAAAAGAAAAGGAAGAACAAAAGTGCGGAAAAAGTAAAAATGACGTCAACGAAAAATCGTAAGAGAGAGACTCGGAAAGAACCTGAATACGAGAGACAAGAGTGTGTGCAAACACGTGCAGGAGCGAGCAAAAGAAAAGGCGTGTAGGTGAGGTCAGAGAAAGAGAGAGAGAGAGAGAGAGAGAGAGAGAGAGAGAGAGAGAGAGAGAGAGAGAGAGAGAGAGAGAGAGAGAGAGAGAGAGAGAGAGAGAGAGAGAACGAACGGGGAGTACCCTTGGGCACGAAGTAGGCTGAGTGTCTAATACACAAAACCTGCTAAACACCAACCCGAAGGCAAACTTTATATCACCTTCAAGTTGAGGACTACCTCGGGGAAAAACGGGAGGACCCCGGAGAAAAAAAAAACCCCAGCATTTAGCATGGTACACAACAAGTAATAAGTCATTAAAACAAATCAAATAATCAAATTCAGTAAGAGAATATTGGTATAAGTGGAGATGTAGTTGTGAAACCGTCTTCAAGGGTAACTAAAAAATAAAAAATAATAAGGGGGGGGGGGGGGAAGAGAGAGAGAAAGAGAGAAGGGGGCTGGGGGGGGGGGGGAAGGAGGAAGGGGAAGAAGAGAAAAGGAAAAAGCGTAAAGAGAGAAAGATGGCTAGAGAAGTGTTAAAGGGGTAGGGGGGGGGGGGAGAGAAAGAGGGAGAGAGATAGAGAGAGAGAGATGATGATGAAACTTTATTTTTCAACGGTAAAAAGTTTTGACAGAAAACAAATCGTCATTTTACAAACTTGCCGTTGCTAACTACAGGATAAAAAGGAAGGGAAACTATAAAATATATATGTACATACAAAACCCAATAGCATCATTATATACAGAAAAAATAATAATACTCATCACACACACATGCACACACGCACGCACGCGCGCGCGTCGCTCACACATACGCACAAACAAACACGCACAAACAAACACGAGCACACACACACATGCGCACACACATATAAAAACCATCTGTATGAAATACATGAGGTACAGGAAATATTACAGTACCTGAGAAACGTACTAAGTCTGACTCATCAGGTAATCAGAAAGTTTTGTTTTAAAACTTCCTGGTGAGGTAATAGTTTTCAAATGTGCAGGGATAGAATTCCAAGCAAACGGACCAGAGAATGACATACTAGTTTTAAAAATGTCAATTCTTGGCAGTGGTAGGGGTAAGGTATTGTTTCTTGAGGTCCGTTCACGTTCTTGGTGAGATATAAATTTAGTGATTAGATACTGGGGTGTCATATTATTCAGTATCTTATGCATAAAGACGCATTTGTTTAATGTAAGTTGCTGACGCAGACCGAGAATGTTTAAATGTCTAAATTTGTCTGTGGTAGGGATGGGGCGTCTATCTATCATTTTTACAGCTCTTTTGTATATGGAGTTTAATCTCTTCATGTGGACATCACTGCAGCCGTCCCACACTGTGGAGACATAATCAACATGGGACTTTATATGAGCATGAAAAAACAATTTTCGGGGAAGAGAGAGAGAGGGGGGAAAGAAAGAAAAAAAAAGTGAGGTGGAGGCGGAAGACAACCAGCTAGTGCCACCAGCCCCACCCAACAGGCACCCACCAGCCCACAGAAAAACACACAGGCACGCAACAAGACGACCACATACATCCCCAAGGGATGCACACGATCGCCCCGCCCCAAAACCGCGTATATCTCCGGGAGCCGGAGACCGGACGACAGGGAAGGGCAAGGGATCCAACTAAACGTTCGACCAGCGCTGAGAAAGTCACCAAGGGAAATGTACATATCAACCAGCGCCAACCTCACCTATCTGGTTAGTGAGTAGTAAAACAGAAGCGATACAGTGAGGTAAAGTTAGCAGACACAATCAAGGTAAAAAATGTTAATCTTTCATATTCATCCCGAGTGGCGCCACAGTGCCCAGTTTATTAATCAGAAATTTTTCACGGTCTTTCCTGGCCCAGACATTACTGGCTTGCATAAGCCAGAGGCCTTTAACCCGAATGTCCGAGACGGAGTGGTCGGCCTGATTGAAATGTCGTCCGACCGGTATGTTGTATTGGTACTTGACAGACTGAAGATGTTCTTTGAAACGGTCGTTGATGGTTCTTTCCGTCCCTCCAACATAGAGTTGGCCGCATTTCACACAGGAGATGACATAAATCACGTTGGTGGTTTGACACGTGAAGTATCTGTCTATATTGAATTTGTAACGTGGACCATTCACCACGGTGGAAGGGCAAATAAAAGGACACGTCTTGCAATTAGGAACATTGCACGGAGTGGAGCCGGAGGGTCTGGTGGTATGACGAGGCTTGTGAGTAGAGCGAACAAGCATGTCCCGCAAATTAAGATCCCTCTTGAAAGCTACCAACGGAGGTTCAGAAAAGATAGCAGCAGATTCTTGACTGGATGACAAAAGACCCCAGTTAGAAAGAAGGATTTTACGAACCGGATTGGTGTGGGGATGGTAGATCATGGTTACGATAGGCCTGTCACTATTAGCGGTAGGTTTAGTCTGCAGTGTACTCGCGTGACTAAGTTTGTGTACCGTTTGGAGAGATCCTTGAACAACAGTATGTGGGTAATGTCTGTCGATGAAAAATCCAGCCATTTCTTTGGATTGAACATCAAAATCTGATTCTTCGGAACATATTCTTTTTAACCGAAGAAACTGGGAATATGGGATGCTGTTTTTAGTTTTGGGGTTGTGAGAAGATCGGTAGTCGAGGTAGGAATGTGAGTCGGTAGGTTTGTAATGTATTGAAGTTTTCAACATTCCGCAGTCAATCCTGATGTTCATGTCCAGAAAGTCGACTGAAGTAGCGGATATAGTGGATGTGAACTTGATGGATGGGTGGAAGTCCTGAACGAAGTGAATGAAGTATAAAAGTGCAGCTTGGGTCATGTGTGTAGCTCCTAAACTGTCATCGATGTAGCGTTTATACATCTCAGGGACAGGCCCGGTGTATTGCTGAAGAATCTGTTGCTCAAGGAAACCCATGAAAAGGCAAGCATAGCTGGGTCCCATTTTTGTGCCCATCGCTACACCACTGCACTGAGCGAAGGTGACGCATCAAAGGTGAAACTGTTAAGAGAGAGAACCAATTCAGCCAGACGTAGAAGTGTATGAGTAGGAGGTTGTTTATGACTTCTTTGGTTGAGGAAGTATGCAAGTGCATTGAGGCCGTCATTGTGCGGTATAACAGTATAAAGTGAAGTGACATCAAGGGAAAACAACAGTTCAGGTTTGAAAAGTTGTTTCTGGTTGACTTGGTCTATGATCTCTAGAGCATGGTTGGTGTCTTTAATGTAGGTAGGTAGAGACTGGACAAAGGGTTGGAAGATGATGTCCAGGTATTCGGAGATGTGTTCAGTGGGACAGCTGCAAGCTGACACTATGGGGCGGTCGGGATTGTTGAGTTTGTGAATTTTGGGGAGAAGGTAAAAGTTAGGTTGCTTATGCCGCCTTTTTATGAGGAGATTAGCTGTGGAAGGAAGCTCTCCTTTAAGAATCATCTCTTTGACTGTCTTATTTTTTTTAGATAAAAGCAACCGCCAAGTCAACCCCGACCTTCGTATGTTTTATTTACAGAAACCCCACAGTTACAGTATCCTGGCAAGATGATTTTGTTGTAATGGTTGACAGAGTACAAAACTCCAAGGGTGCTATACATATACTCGGTGATTTTAATGTTGATTTATTGAAACCTGGCAACACGTCATGGAAATCCATGATAACGTTCTTAGGCCTTACACAAGTAGTTCAGTCACCCACCAGGGTCACTGCTACTTCATCCACATTAATTGACCATGTTTATACAACCAACGACAGTGCCCTTAGCAATGTCTATGTACCCAGCATCTCTGTCAGTGATCATTTTCCTATTTGTTTTTTTTTTTTTTTTTTATTATCTGCGAAGTTGCCAAAGAAACCTCATAAGGAGCATATAACCATCCTCTACAGATCATTCAAAAATTTTAACCAAGATGATTTCTTGCATGACCTTTCACAAACACCATTTTCCGATGTGTACAACTATAACGATCCCAATGTAGCGCTGTCCCACTGGTATAAGTTGTTCCTCGGTGTTCTTGACAGACATGCCCCGAGGCGCACTAAGCGTGTTAAACACCCCACTGTGCCTGAGTGGCTGACGGATGAGATTAAAACTGCGATGGAACTAAGAGATCTACTAAAACAACAAAAGAAATTTGACGAGTACAAAAAACAGCGAAACATAGTTAAATCATTAGTACGTAAAGCACAGAGGCAGTGTGCTGAAAAGATTATTGCGGGAGGCAAAGACATACGCAGCGTGTGGCAGGCGATTAACACGTTTACTAAAGGACAATCTAGCAAATCAATGAGTGTCCCCCCGCACCTTACAGCTGATGTATTTAACGAACACTTTCTGAACATTGCTAAAACCCTGTCACAGACGAACACCAGTGAGCCAGGTGAATACGTATGTTCAGAACAATTGAAACAGCACAGTCAGCTAAACGCTGGCAATACTTTCTCAGTTCCCCTAATGACCGTCCTTGATGTAGAAAAATCTATAACCAACTTGAAAAGTAAAACATCTTGTGGTGTTGACGGTATTAGCAATAAAATCCTGAAAATTGCGCTCCCGTATATTGTTGAATCGTTAATCTTTATATATAACCTTTCGATTCAAAAGAGCATGTTTCCAGATGAATTGAAAATAGCAAAAGTTACTCCTCTACCAAAAAGCAAAGATCTGAGCGACCCAAGTGAGTACAGACCTATTTCAATCTTATCAGCAGTGTCCAAACCACTTGAAAAGCATATCCATAATCATTTACTTCAATTCCTGGAGGAAAACCGCCTTATTAGTACAGCACAATCAGCTTTTCGGCCAAAACATTCGTGTCAGACAGCCTTAACTCTCATAACCCACAAATGGCCCACTGCTATAAATGAGTCCAAACTTTCAGGTGTAGTATTTCTAGACTTTAAAAAAGCCTTCGATCTCATTAACCACTCAATCTTACTCAAGAAGTTACTTTATATCACATTGATTCAAATGCAGTCGCTCTTCTCTCGTCTTATCTCTTAAACAGAACGCAGAAAGTGTTCTTGAATGGTAAATACTCAGCGGAAGGGCTGGTGACCCATGGTGTTCCTCAGGGATCCACCCTAGGACCGTTATTATTAACATCTTTATAAATGACCTTCCACTGTCA
Organism: Semisulcospira habei; assembly: GCA_036245525.1. Taxonomy (NCBI): domain Eukaryota; kingdom Metazoa; phylum Mollusca; class Gastropoda; family Semisulcospiridae; genus Semisulcospira; species Semisulcospira habei. The sequence continues at coordinate 156,551,925 of BTPG01000005.1, forward strand.
ATATCACACCCCGACACAAACTGTGAACTATTTGCTGATGATACATCATTACATGTATCTGATAAAAATGTTTCAACCGTGAGCGCTGTCCTCCAACATAGTTTAGATGAAGTGTCAACTTGGTGTGAAGAAAGTCATATGATTATCAGTATTCCTAAAACGAAAAGTATGTTGGTGACGACACGCCAAAAGCATCAACGTGGTTTGCAACCCCTTGAGCTGTCCCTTCACTCTCAGCACATAGAGCAAGTGTCAAAGCATCGTTTGTTAGGAGTGACAGTCGATGAACAGCTCAGCTGGGAGACTCAAATAGAAATACCTGTAAAACTATTTCGAAGAATCTCTTTCTATTATCCAAATTAAGTCGTATAGTTGCCATTGATGTTCGAAAACTATTCTTTAACGCACACATCAAGACACATTGTAATTATGCTTCCAATATCTGGGACGGTTGTGGAGACATTCATTTGAAAAAAAATAATTCCCTTTACCGGCGAGGTATTAAACTTATTCTTCCTGGTTCGTCCCCTACTGATGAAAGACTGAAGGACCTTAATATTCTACCACTTAGTAAACAATTGGAACTTAATAGATGCTTACTTGTGCACAAAATTCTAAACGATGCCGCCCCTCCCTATCTCCGTGAGCTGTTGTCCCGCACGAATAGAGAGAACACGAGGAACAGCTTACTCATCTCCCAAAACCGAGAATCGACATCTGCAAATCATCATTTTCCGGTGCAAAGTCATGGAATAATTTGCCCTCTCATTTAAAATCTATTTCAAAGTTATCTATCTTCAGAGATCGCGTCCATAAAATATCTGAAACTGTCCTGCTACTCTACACATATAAAAAATACATCAGACGATGCAGCAAAAGATAAAACATAAGTAAAAAGACCCATTCCCCCCCCCCCCCCCCCCACCCTCAGATAAAAAGATTTTTCTTTTTACTAATAAAACAATAAAATTGAAGAGAAAGAAATTAAAACAATATATATATATATATATATATATATATATATATATATATATATATATATATATATATATATATATATATATATATATATATATATATATATATATATATATATTGTTTTAATTTCTTTCTCTTCAATTTTATTGTTTTATTAGTAAAAAGAAAAATCTTTTTATCTGAGGGTGGGGGGGGGGGGGGGGGGGGAATGGGTCTTTTTACTTATGTTTTATCTTTTGCTGCATCGTCTGATGTATTTTTATATGTGTAGAGTAGCAGGACAGTTTGGAAGATAGGCATTGCTATGCCTAAAACTTTTTATCCTGAATAAAAACGTTTCATCATCATCATCATCATCTCTCTCTCTCTCTCTCTCTCTCTCTCTCTCTCTCTCTCTCTCTCATCTCTCTCTCTCTCTCTCTCTCTCTCTCTCTCTCTCTCTCTCTCTCTCTCTCTCTCTCTCTCTCTCTCTCTCTCTCTCTCTCTCTCTCTCTCTCTCTCTCTCTCTCTCTCTCTCTCTCTCTCTCTCTCTCTCTCTCTCTCTCTCTCTCTCTCTCTCTCTCTCTCTCTCTCTCTCTCTCTCTCTCTCTCTCTCTCTTCGCCTAGCCGAGTAAGCGTACTTGGTCTAATCGTGATGCAATAACAGAGTAGCAACCCTGAATAGTTCAGTCTTCGCAGTTGCATTCTTCCAAGTTTGTAGAAGCAGGATATCAAAAGAAGCAGAAAGATCTGGGAGTTTAGCGATAACGCCCCTGTCAGTGTTGATTCAATTTGTACTGCAAAAAAGAATCTGATTGAACTATGTAAAAAAGAAAATTAAAACCCTAAAATAAACGGCAGTGCATCTGCGTGAGGCACAGATTCTCATTAGTCTCTGCAGCAGCAGTGGCTCGAGAGAATCATGCCTCTTGCTGGGCCGAAAACGACTCCATCTGTTTCTTTTAACCCCTTTTCTATCAGTGGACCCAGATTGTGTTTCTGAAACCTTCGTTAAATCAACGCTGGAGAACCCAGGCCTTCCAAGTAACAAGACACAAAGGGGTTTTAGCAAGAGGCATAGATCTTCACGAGGCCCCGCAGATGCTGGGGCTCATTAGGATATATAACTCTTGTAGTTGGGTGGTGTTCAATTTTTCCTTACAATGAACGGGTTAAGTGAGGATGTTAACGTGCGACACGATTAAAAAAATGTTCAGGTGACTTCAAGTGACGCATTTACACTTGTCGGAATTAAATCATGTTGAATGGGTTCCTTTTGCAGTTAACTGTAAGACGAATTAATGTTTCTCGTCGCACACCTGTCTGTAGTCTTGGGGTCAGTGGGTGCGAAGTGTGGCGTTCTTTATAGATATATTTCTATTTCGAGCTATATGTAGCTCAGTATTTTTTTAACCACTGACGAATCTGTTAGGCGTGTGGTAGAGGCACTATCGCTGGTCTTCTCCTAGTGCAGCCTAACCACTTGAAACAGGTATGTGTGAACTGATCATCCAATTAGGCTATTCCAGTGGTATTCCGTAGTTATTTTAGTTGTCTTGTTTGTGGGGTTTCAAGAAGGCAATGTCTTTTGTGCGGTAGATATTTTCTCCTTCTTAATCAAAATAAAGGGTTTTGCTGTGCAAACGAACAGTACTGGTGACAATGAGATGCGTATGCTCATCCTTCTCATCCTGATACACTATTGCTTGAATGAAATGAATTTGACTCTGTTAATGCAAGGGTGGTGCCAGAATAGCTAGGCACCTGAGGCGCCAAGCTATTTCGGCACCACCCTTGAACTAAAATGGTTGATCTACCTCGTAATATGCAATGTAGCCTTCATAGGACATTTTTTTTGTTGTAAAATTAGTGTCAGGATGTAATGGGTTAAATGCAAAAAACTTATGCAGTTAACCAGACGTGTTCTAGTTTCACTAAGGCTTCAGGTAAGTGAATCATGGCCGAACGAGCGTGCAGTGCCCGTTGGGGGGGTGGGGGGGGGGGGGGAGTTTGTTTTCAAACGCCAAACATTTAATGTTATTGCAACTACACATGTGCTTAAAGTATACTGACCAGCAAAAGAAAGGTGACATCGTCGGAATCATCGGAAACACTCCAGTGTTTCCGACGGTTCCGATAACGTCGCATTTTTTTTTTTTTTTAGCTTGTCAGTATTTTAACATCAGTTGCTTACTGTAGATGGCGCGAAGTTGACACGTGGTGTAAAGTAGGACCTGAAAGATCCGTTGGAGCGAAACGGCCTTAACTTATTCAGCCCCGACACACCACCGCAAGACATGGATCGAGCATGATAGTTTAAGGGTGGTGCCAGAATAGCATGGCGCCCATAGGCGCCAAGCTATTCCGGAACCACCCTTGAACTACTATATGTTCGATCTGTCTCTAGAATTGTGATAGTCATTCAGAGGGCAACTTCAATATTATTTGGGGATTTCGGTCTTGGGGTAGAATGTGTTAAAACGCCATCATAGTCTCAAGTCTGTTGATGAATGCTCGCGTGAGGAACACATAGGCACGTTACTGAAGGGGTTGGCAAGCTAGAAGCATGTTCCAACTCCTGACTCTGTGCAGCATCAGTGTGGGCGCGGCGCCTGTGTGCCTGGGTTTGCTTTCACAACAAAAGTCGACAGCCGGAGGGTCGCGGATGACAAACTGTTATAATTAACTCATTCTACCCCATCACCGAAATCCGCAAATTTTGCCGTTGTCCTCTGAAGACTGCGTTGCAGTGCAGGACACAGATCGACAATGATAGTTCAAGGGTGATGCCAGAATAGCTTGGCGCCCAAAGGCGCCAAGCTATTCTGGCATCACCCTTGAACTATCATGGTCGATCCTTATCTTGCTGTGGCGTGTCTGGGGTAGAATGAGTTAAAAGCAGTTCGCTCAACGTCATTGAAATGAAATCGTTAGTATAACAACGTGTACACGTGTTTTGTTTTTGGGTTTCTTTGTGTTTGTTTTTGTTGTTGTTGTTGTTGTTTTGTGTTTGGTGGGGGGGGGGGGGAGGGTTGTTTGTTTGTTGTGGTTGTGGTGGGGTTTTTTTTGGGGGGGAGGGGGTTTGGTGGTTTGTTTGTTTTTTTGGGGGACTGGGGTTTTGACTCATCCACATGTCTGTACTGTTATACGTCCATTACAGCGGTTATTGATAAAGCACTGTTTTATGTCCATTATACCTAGTGTATTTTACAGCCGACTTCAGTCGATCGCTTATAGCGAGGTTGGATATACCGTTAAAAACACCAGAAAGCTTTTTCAGAGTTCCCGATGACATTTTCATTATAAATTACTTCGCTTATAAAAAAAAATGTTACGCTCGATCTGTCACTAGAATTGAAATACAGTCATTCAGAGGGCAACTTCAAAATTTGGGGATTTCGATCCTGGGGTAAATTGTGTTAAAAACGCCATCATAGTTTCAAGTCTGATGATGAATGTTTGCGTGAGGAACACATATTCAAGTTACTTCGGTTGGCAAGCTAGAGACATAGAACTCTTGACTGTGCAGCATCAGTGTAGAAGCGGCCGCCTGTGTGCATGGGGTTTGCATTTCACAACAAAAGTCGCCAGCCGGAGGGTCGCGGTTGAGAAACTGTTATAAATAAAAGCAATTCGCTCAACGTCATTAAAATTAAATCATTATAAAAACCTGTACACGTGTTTTGTTTTGTTTTTGTTTGGGGGGGGGGGGGGGGGGACTAGGGTTTTGACTCGCTCATCCACATGTCTGTACTGTTATACGTCATGTACATCATTAAAGCGGTTATTGATAAAGCACTGTTTTAGGGCCATTATACCTTGTGTATTTTACAGCCGACTTCAGTCGATCGCTTATAGCGAGGTTGAATATACCGTTAAAAACGCCAGAAATCTTTTTCAGAGTTCCCGATGACAATTTTCATTGTAAATTACTTCGCTTATTAAAAAAATGTCGGCGGATGTACAATTAAAAATGTAACACCAATAACAAGAAGATTATACTTCAACATTTTGTTATGTTATCCGAAGCTCACTACACGCACTTCCCCTTCCCATGCCTCCAGCCCCGGCTTCCCCCCACACACAACTGAGCCCCACGCCGTGATCCAGACGTTTAATTTCCGTTTTCCTGAGCGACTTGATCCGACACAGCCGTATATGCCAGGCTTTTTCTTGGTTTCCTTGGAAACCACATAACCTTTTGCCGCTCACCGGGAGTTGCATCCGAATCCATTCATGTCCTGTCGTCTATCCAGCCTCACCCAATATGTCTGCAAGAGGCATAGATTTTCATGAGCCCCTGCAAATTGCAGGGCCTCATGGGAATGTATGCCTCTTGCTTGCAGAGTTCGGCTCTACTGACTTGCATAGATCTCAGAGTTCAGACTCCGCATCAGCATAAATCTTCATCGAGTATTCCTTCGCTGTGCGTCGATTAAGGTTTGCGTCATTGTGGTACTAATAGGTAGGCTATCCAAGACGGGCGTTACACTGAATTTCACGATAGACAGCGGAAGACCCACGGACCTTTACAGGGCCAGATCAGCTTGGCCTTTTCAGGCACCAAACCAATACATTTTAACCGTCGTGGCCGATCGATTTCCTGCCATTAGATGGATGCGTTCAAATGAGATGTAAATGAGCATGTAAATTAGCTGTGTCCTACATTGATCGATTTTTTTCCCGGTGTAGTCTCTTCAGTTTCGGTTGGTCAGAATCCATATTTTTACTCTGCTTTTTACAGTAACTTGTCTGCTCAGTGTGTAATCTGCATGAACTAGAACTGACAGTCTCCTGGGATATCTCTATTATTATGTTAACCCTTTGGTTATCGGTATCGGTTTTTGTCGAGGTGATTCCTGCAGGTATCACCTCGACAACTTGAAAAGCGCTACCGACAACCCAAGGGTTAGGTTCAATTTAAATAAAATGTCACGTCATTCAGTCGTGGCACTACCTGTTACCTCAAGCGTTATTCAACACTTGAATGCATTTAAGTGATTTTAAGGTGCAGGATGTAATACTCGGTCAGCTGTGTAAACCCCACAATAACGCTATGATTATAATCTGTCCAGTTACCAGAGGCAGATCAGTTACCTTGAGGGTAACCAAATTTATGTTGGGATCTTCAACCTCGGCTGACACAAAAGGCCTCCCCCGCGACGCTATACCTTCCTTTCAGTTGCCTAAAAATTAGGCCGGAAAGCGCGTGTGTGCTGAGACTCTCACCGCTGGCCATAATATCAAACGTGGGGGGAGGGGGTGTCTAGGCATGTGCGTCTCAGTAAAAACTCTCGCCCTCGTATCAAACGAGGAAGAGGGGAGGGGGAGGCGGGGGGTCCAAACTCCCCAAAAAGAGACTTTGTTATAGCATTTTAAAGTATTTTGGGTAGGGGGTGACTGATGGGGTTCTGGCCGGAACCGCCCTTCCCCCAAATCCGCCCCTGAGTTACCATGATACCAGTGAAGTACATACGTGGCATGGCGTACACTCTCGTAGTGTGGGCACAAAGAGAGCAGATGAGTTTGCTTTTCACCATTCCTTAATTTTAATTCGCTTATAACAAAGTTGGATATAACAAAGGTCGGATGTAACAGCACTGACTTTATCAGAGGTCCGACAACACTCTTTCTAATGTAAATTACTTCGCTTATAACAAACTTCGGACATAACGACAAGAAAAAAAATGGGTCCTCCGGCGATTTGTTATTTCCGAGGTTTGCTGTGTACATCATTTTCGCGGGATGTAACTAACTCATTCAGCCCGGCGCACGTATTTCCCAAATTTTGGAGGCGTCATCTAACGACTATGCACCTGTTGCAGGAGATGGGTCGACCATGATAATTCAAGGGTAGTGCCAGATTAGCTTGGCGCCTGTCGGCGCCAAGCTAATCTGGCACTACCCTAGAATTATCATGGTCGACCCATCTTTTGCTGTAGTGCGTCAGCGCTGAATGGGTTAATACTCATGTTCTGAGGATGACTGCCTCTTGCGGCTATGTGGCGTTGGCTTTTACCCCTTTGCTGCCTTTGCTGCGGACACAGATTGTGTGTTTGCTGTCATTTTAAATTCGAAGTCGAAGCGGATCCCCAGCCGTCAGAGGCCAAACGTGGATAAAAAGTGGTTTTAGGAAGAGGCATAGATCCTCATCAGTGGCAGTTGGGGCAACGTCGTGTTCATTATTTCCTGGCAGCGAAGAGGTCAACATCTACTGACCACTATTGCATGTTCTCATCTGTTCCTCCACGCGACAGGAGAAGGTCCTCTGGCGTTCAAATGGAGTCTGTTTTTTTTTTTTTTTTTTTTTTTTTTTTTTTTTTTTTTTTACAGTGATAGGGTTGTCCCAGCAGAACGTCTTCGGTTCCACGACGGCCGCAGTGGGCCCGAGCACGGCCGTGCGCGGAGCCACTGCGGCCGTCTCAGTTGGGCCCGAAGACGGTTTACTTACTGGGTTATCTTCTACTGACCACAAATGCATGTCATTTCTCTGTTCCGGCCTCCATAGGAGGTGGTCCACGGATGTTCACATCTAGGCGGGGTTTTCTTTTTTTCAGTTGACATGCAGTGACATTCAAAAGTATGACAGGTTTTCAATGTCCTTGGGCAACGTCTGATCGTAGGGTTTGAATGCCGGTAGAGCCCTTCGGTCATTTCTTCCATCTGCAAGAGGCATAGATTCTCATGGACCCTTGCTTCCGCTGCTTGGAATCGCCGGGTCGGGGAAAGCACTGTCGACGTTTCTTACTTGTATGCATTCTTTTAATTCAGGCAGAGAGGTCAAGGGACTTAAGCCCGTTGCTAGGTAATAACATGCTAAGCTAGGGAGGCCCTAAAAAGTAATATGCGCCTGTGGGGGCTATCAGCTTTGGGCCGAATCAGCCGCTGAGGATGCTTAGGGGGGGGGGGGGGGGGGCCAAGGACATTCAGTACTGAAAGCAATTGATATACCGGCTGACACCGTCTAGTCTGTATGGTGTCAGTGCGGCATTGTGTGTGTGCCGCGTGCGTCCGTCCGTGCGGCATGCATGCGTGTGTGTGTGTGTGTGTGTGTGTATATATATATACATATATATATATATATATATATATATATATATATATGTCGCTAAATGAGGGAGGCAACACAACGTCGAAGACAGGGGTCGCTGTGACATGTCTTTATTGCGGTGTAGGAAACTGAAGAAACTGAAGAAACAGCGCAGAGCTAAGAGGGAGTCGACATTGTAGATCTTCCTAGTTGTATCGTGGTAGCGGCGCGAGTGGTCTGTGGCAAAGTAACGGCTGAGTGGTACTGACCGCAAGCGCACCACGGAAGGGGCTTTATATACGGCAGGCGCGGGCCGCAAAGAAAGCACCACTCGCGTGCTTCCAGAACTCGGTGCTGTTGGAGCGGAAATGCTAAAATTTGTGTTAGTTTGAGATTGGTTCTCTGACCATAGCTCTGATACCATAGGACCTAGAAACTTGCGGTTTGTTGCTAACGAAAAAGCCGCAAATGTAGTTTCACTAGTATCAAACATTGATTTGATTACAGACAGCTAAAATTAACTATGAATTTTTAAACGACTTTTCTCCATCGACCTGGTCGGTGTAAAAGGTGCAAACTCCCAAAATAATGTTTAACCCAAAATCGATCGGACTAGAATAGATTACAAAATGAAAGAGACTATCATGCTGAATCTTATGGATCTTGGTTTAAAACAATCGGTACAGGCATTGAGGAGATATTCAACTTAGAATGCCTCATCACAAACACAAGCTATCATCGCCATTGTAGGCACCGGATGCTAGAACAAAGCCACAAGGCGGCCGACGCGGTTGCGTCCCCTGAATAGACACTGAATACCTAGTGGTCTAGAAGTAAGCCAGAGGGGTCGGACTAACACAGGCATCAATGAAAACACTACCTTGCGAGACCTTACATTGAAGGAAAACCACTGAATGATAACACACACCACTTTTGCAAACAAAGTCGTGATGCAACAAACAAAATTACTGACATCAGATGGGTTATGAGAGCCGGGTGTACCTGGTCACATCTCAGCCCACCGAAAAGTGCCAGCGTCCGCGCTGGTGAACAAAAAAAACCCAGAAACATCAGGCTGTATGAACCTGAGGTTAATGAACAACACAAAATCCTTTACCCTCCTATGTCAACATATTATGATAGACAAATGGCTACTTCAAAAAATAATAGATCTCTTCCATTGTCTTGCTTTGCAAGAATCTGACAGGATTATTGCAGTTAAGACATATTAAACCTGACCAGACAAAACCCAATGGAAGAGACAGAAAAAAAAAATGACCACAGGCAAACAGAGTCCATACTGGTGGGTTAACATCATCCATAATAATTCAGCTTGATATAAATTTGGACATAATCAGTCCGAGTCCACAAGTCCATTTCATGATTAGTCGGCTTCCAGTTCATAGCTTAACTCCTGCTTCCACAGTTTATCATATGAAGATCTGGTCACTAACCAAACCAAAATTATATTCTTGAACTAAATATCAGCCTCTAAGCTTCTCTACTATCTACTATAATGCACTACACAAATGATCAGTTGTAACTGTACTACACACACTACATAGCATGGACAGTCCTAGGTAGTCCGAATGCTTTAATGAAAATTTCGGCACAAATTGGAAATCTGTGAGTGGCAGTGGCACACATATTTTTCAAATTTATGTCTCAGGGCACCCTTACTTGCTTTGGGCAAACCATTCCCCAGTATGATTTGTACCTAGGAATGGTGGCCAAAAGCAGGTTTCCGGGCGCTAACAGACCTGGCTCTAATCCGAATTGAACGCCTGAGAGGTACACTTGGATGCACAACACGTGCTGGGTGAGCTGTCACATGATCCTCCAAGGTCGTAGCAGGTTCTGCGGCTTCAATGGGTGGTACCTCAGGCTGCACAGGAACTGGAGGGACCACGGGTTCGGGGTTCAGAACGTTAGGCCCAGAAGGAGGTGTAAGGAGCCCTGGTGGTACATACACCAGTAGCAAATCAAAACCCCCCAGCTCTGTTTCTTGTGCTGGAGGGGTTGATGGTTTTTCCTCCAAGTCTTGCAGGAAACTGCTTGAGGCTGGCAGGAGGTTTGTGCGGTGGACCACTTTCTCTGGTCCCCCTGATCGTGGCATCACACCATAGACTGGGCTGTCTGCGTATGGTTGTCTTGTGACAATATACAGTTCTGGTAGCCACAAGTCTTGAAACTTGTTGCGGCCAAGGACTCGGTTCCTAAGATAGACCAGGTCCCCAATGTTTAGAACATGGTCACTGGCACCTTTGTTGTTTCTGCGTGCTCTCTCTGCAGCTGCTCGCTGCAACTGTTCATAGGCCTGCTCATGGGCCTGATGTACACGGTGCTCATGTTGTTTAACCAAATCTGCTGGTCCAACGGCTTTCATTGTCGTTGGTCTCCCGAGAAGGTCGTCTATTGGCAACCTGGGTTCTTGCCCAAACAGCAGGAAGTAGGGGCTGAAACCAGTCAATGCATGCGGCGTTGTGTTGAACACTTGTATAAGTTCTGGCAGATGAGTTGGCCATCGACTCTTCCTTTCCTGTGACAAAGATGTAAGGAGCCCAAAAATAGTACGGTTGAATCGCTCACACTGGCCATTCCCTTGGGGGTGGTATGCAGTGGTGTGTGACTTCTTGATGTTGTAGCAACGACACAGCTCGGCGATGAGTTGCGACTCGAAGTTGCGACCCTGGTCACTATGAATCCGCTCTGGGACTCCGAAACGCTGGAACCACTGCTCCACCAGAATCTTGGCGGCTGTTGACGCTTCTTGATTCCGCGTGGGAAAGGCCTGTGCAAACTTTGTGAACAAATCCGTGAGCACCAAAACACTCTGTCGACGATCGCTTGCCATGTCGAATGTGGTAAAGTCAATGGCAAGTACTTCAAGTGGGCGGCTGGCAAGAAGGTGTCCTGATGGAAGCTTCAGATGTTGCCGACGTCCCATGGTGCAACGTTCACACGACTTGATGTAGTCCTCAACGTCTCGGTACATGCCCGGCCAGTATACCCGAGCTCGCAGCAAGTCCATGGTGCGTTCAAAACCTTGGTGACCCATGTTGTCGTGAAGACTTTTGATGACTGTGGGGCGAAGAACACTGGGTAGGACAAGCTGTAAAGGGTTGTTGGGTTCTGACACCTTGCGGTACAGCACGTCGTCTTGTACGGTGAGCTTTGGATGCTGTTTGAGAAGGGTACGCAGCGACGGATCATTACTTGGAGGCAGTCTTCTAGGCATAGCTACGAGCACTGGTCCAATGTCTTTGTCCTGCAGTTGGAGTTCTCGCAGCTTCTCTGGGGTGTAGCGAGGGGAGATCTCACTACCTGACGCTGGCATCAAGAGTTCATTGGTAGGCTTGATTGGTGGATCTACCAAGTCGACAGGCGAGATGATGTCATGGGGTGGTTCCATACCGAGGTGGTCGCAGGCAGTCAGTTGCGCGATGGAGGTGTCACGGGCATCCCTGACCTCAGGTGGAACAAGGGTGGTGACTGGTCCCTGCAAGTCCACTTCTTGGGGTTCCTGACCCAGTGGCATTCTTGAAAGTGGATCTGCTGGGTTAGTCTTCCCAGGTCTGTAGAGTACCTCAAAGTCAAACTGGGCAACTGTGCGGCCCAACGCTGCTCAAGCGCCCCTAAATTTGCCGTTTTGAGATGGGTCAAAGGATTATTGTCCGTATAGACGACAAACTTGGCCCCAATCAGGTAGTGCCTGAACTTCTCCGTAATCGCCCATTTCATGGCAAGAAACTCCAATTTTGTGCTGCTGTAGTACACCTGGTTCTTCTCTGAAGGTCGTAGTCGCCAACTAGCGAAGGCAATGACTCGTGTCTTTCCAGCTTGTTTCTGCGACAGGATAGCACCCAGTCCATCATGACTTGCATCAGTCTCCAGGATGAATGGCTGTGAGAAGTCAGCAAACCCAAGAGTAGGGGCTGAAGTCAGTGCTGTCTTCAGAGCATCAAATGTAGCTTGATGATGCGAGTCCCACAAGTGGGAAATGGAGAGAGTTTTCTTCTTATTATTGGAGTCCTGGTTCGCTTGGGTGACCAAGTCATGGAGTGGTCCGGCGAGTTTTGCAAAGCCACTGATGAACCGTCGGTAGTAACTGGCGAAACCGAGGAACTGTCGCACTTCAGTTGTGGTTGTTGGGGCTGGCCACTTCTGCACTGCCTCTACCTTTTCCTTCTCGCAGCGGACGCCTTTTGCAGAGATCGTATGACCAAGGTACGTCACTTGTCGTCGAAGGAATTGGCACTTTTCAAGCTTGAGCTTCAGTCCTGTGTCCTCCACCCTCTTAAACAGCTTTTCTAGATGTAACAAGTGATCGTCAAAAGTCCTGGAGTAGATGAGCAGGTCATCACGGTACACCAGCAGGAACTGGAAAAGGAAGTCTGAGACAGTCGTTTGCATTAACCGCTGGAATGTGGCCGACGCCAGACCGAAGGGCATTCGGGTATATTCAAATAGCCCGAAAGGTGTCGTGAATGCTGTCTTCGGCTGGTCGGTGGGGTGGACAGCAATTTGATGATAGCCGCTAGCCAGGTCAACAGTCGAGAAGTACTGGGATCCTACCAGCGCGTCGAAAAACTCTTGTATCCGCGGTAGGGGAAAGGCATCTCGGATTGTTTTGCTGTTGAGACGGCGGTAGTCTACGCAGAGGCGCAGTCGTCCATCCTTCTTGCGTACAAGCATCACAGGGGCAGCGTAAGGACTGTAGCTTTCTGTTATTACCCCTGCAGCAAGAAGGCCTTGTAGGTGCTCTTTGACCTCCTGTAGTTGCGTTGGGGGAATGCTCCTGTAGGTCTGTGCGAGTGGGGCTTCATCCGTCGTTGGGATCCTGTGCTGCACAATGTCCGTGTAGCCCAGATCAGTGTCATCTTTCGCGAATATATGTGTAAAACGGTCCAACAATTGTTGAAGCTGAGCACGGTCTTCATCATCGCCTTCAAAGTCTGGGCATGTAACAGAGTCAGGAGCTGTCACCTTGGCAGCCACTGGCGCAATTTCTAAAGTAAGTTGGTTGCACTCAGTGTGCATCTCAAGTTTGTTCTGCCCGTCTACTACGGTCGCAGAGTGTAACTCTGCAACTGGAGTTCCTGGCTTCAAAATGCAGTCCTCCTCGGTCATGTTGACGAGGCGTACATAGCGTTCGGTTGGCTTGCTGCTGACGAGCGTTGGCACCAACAGGATACCTTGAGGGAGGGGCTGCGCAAGTGGGAGAGCCAGTAGCTCCATGGCTGGGCGCTGTCGCGAGGTGATGCGTAAGGTTACCGCAGACATAGCTGGGATGCTGGACCTTGTGGCCACCCTAGCTAGGCCTCGCATGCTCCTACTGTCGAGCTTAGTTTCCTGGATTACAGCCTGGAGCACAGGTGGAAGATGCGGTTTTGTCCCTGACAGATTTCCCAACACGTTCATGCCGAGCAGGCAGGGAACCCTGGACTTTGCAGCATTGGTGAAGGAGTCTGAGGAGTTCTTGGTCACCAAAACCGGAACCGCTGGGATGGTTTCACCGAAAAGTTTAATGTCCACTACAATGATGCCGATATACTTGACTTCCAGTCCATTGGCTGCCTTTAGGGATATAAACTGTCGGGTGTCTAAGGCTTTGTCCTTGAGGCGCTGGTGGTAATATGTGGAGGTAATGGTAGATACCTGTCTTCCAGTGTCAAGCAGGGCTTTTGTTGCTGCTCCTTCGACCTCCACATTTACCACCGGGCAGTGACCTACTAGACCCTCCAGAGAACTGGCTTCCCCCGTTGTCTGACTAATGACAACGGGGGACTCTAGTTTCCCTGTTGCTGTCCGGTGTGCTGGGGCTCAGTCTGGGGTATTTGTTGGGGAGGATAGGGGAACTGAGTGAAGGGGGCAGGAGTTGGTGGCCGTGGGTATAGGGGGTAATATGTAGCACCAAATGGTGGTGGCTGCTGATGTGTATAAAAATGGCCTGGCAGTGCAGGATATGTAGGGCGTTGGAGGTTTTCCCTGTTGTAGCGCTGGCGTGTCCTGCACTCGGACTGTCTGTGCCCGGGTCGGTGGCACCAGAAGCACTTGGGCTGATGGTGACGGGGGCCCGGTTGGTGCTGTGCGCCCCGGAACCTTTCCCTGGTCAACTGGGGTTTTTGTTGCAGCTGTGCCTGCAGCTCCTCAGTCCGGGCTGTGACCACCGCCAGTTGTCGTCGCAGGGCCTCCATTTCCGCTGTCTCGTGGGATGCGGTTATGTGGTCTACGCGGAGGGTGTTGTCATCCTCCCGCATCCGGCACCGCAACGCCTCTTCCTTGGCGGCCTCCAGAAAGGTGGCTGCAGGTTTTGCAGCAAAGTATCGCCTCAAGTCCCTGCCTAATTCTGGCAGGTATAGGCCACTGGTGAACTTGTCGCGCAGAAGATCATCTATGCTGCTTTCACGTAGATTGTTTGCGCGCTGGGCCAGGGCGGAGAGAGCATGCGCATATTGATATATGCTTTCTCCCTCCCCCTGCATCCGTCCGTGAAACTGCCGGAGGACTGCAGCTCGGTCTCGCTTGTCGCCGAAGATACTCTGAACCAGAGTAAGGAGTGCCTCTGGGCTGTCACGGTCCGTATAAGGGCGGTCCAGCACCTCCCTCCTGGCACGCCCATCCAACGAGTGTAGCACCCACTCGATGGCTGCACCTGGGGGCAGCTGGCAGTGTTGCAGTCTACGGCGCCCCTCCTTCACAAAGTTCTCGGCAGCGAAGCAGCCCTCCTCTCCGGTGAACCTTGGTAGTGTTTCTGGCTTGAAGCTGGCCACGATGACTGGCTGGAGCCTCTCCTTCTGCTGATCTGCCATGGTGATTTTGACCTCTGCGCTGTTTCTTCAGTTCTTGTTCGACGTTCTCACTTCTTCAATCCTGTCGGCGATGCCACTTGTCACACCGTGTAGCGGATCATCAGGTCGCTAAATGAGGGAGGCAACAACGTCGAAGACAGGGGTCGCTGTGACATGTCTTTATTGCGGTGTAGGAAACTGAAGAAACTGAAGAAACTGAAGAAACAGCGCAGAGCTAAGAGGGAGTCGACATTGTAGATCTTCCTAGTTGTATCGTCGTAGCGGCGCGAGTGGTCTGTGGCAAAGTAACGGCTGAGTGGTACTGACCGCAAGCGCGCCACGGAAGGGGCTTTATATACGGCAGGCGCGGGCCGCAAAGAAAGCACCACTCGCGTGCTTCCAGAACTCGGTGCTGTTGGAGCGGAAATGCTAAAATTTGTGTTAGTTTGAGATTGGTTCTCTGACCATAGCTCTGATACCATAGGACCTAGAAACTTGCGGTTTGTTGCTAACGAGAAAGCCGCAAATGTAGTTTCACTAGTATCAAACATTGATTTGATTACAGACAGCTAAAATTAACTATGAATTTTTAAACGACTTTTCTCCATCGACCTGGTCGGTGTAAAAGGTGCAAACTCCCAAAATAATGTTTAACCCAAAATCGATCGGACTAGAAATAGATTACAAAATGAAAGAGACTATCATGCTGAATCTTATGGATCTTGGTTTATAAAACAATCGGTACAGGCATTGAGGAGATATTCAACTTAGAATGCCTCATCACAAACACAAGCTATCATCGCCATTGTAGGCACCGGATGCTAGAACAAAGCCACGAGGCGGCTGACGCGGTTGCGTCCCCTGAATAGACACTGAATACCTAGTGGTCTAGAAGTAAGCCAGAGGGGTCGGACTAACACAGGCATCAATGAAAACACTACCTTGCGAGACCTTACATTGAAGGAAAACCACTGAATGATAACACACACCACTTTTGCAAACAAAGTCGTGATGCAACAAACAAAATTACATCAGATGGGTTATGAGAGCCGGGTGTACCCGGTCACACACATATATATATATGTGTATATGTGTATATGTGTATATGTATATACGTATATATACATTATATATATATATATATACATATATACATATACATATACATATAATACTATATATACATACATATATATATACATATACACATACATACATACATACATACATACATACATACATACATACATACATACATACATACATATATACACATATATATACATACATACATACATATACATACACACATACACACACAACACACACAAACACACACACACATATATATATATATACTATATATATATATACATATATATATATATACATATACTATACATATATACATACATATATATACATACACATATATACATACATACATACATACATACACACGCACACACACACACACACACACATGCGTGCCAGTTTATCCTACATCTTCAGTCACAAATCCATCCGCAGCGCCTTAAGAGTCGAGTGCGGTCCCGCTTTGGCCCCATTGCACCATATACACCGGCGGCGTACAGTTTCTAGTGTCAGTTTCTTTCCATCCGTCTTCTTTTCCCACCTCATTTTTTAGCCGCTTATTTACAAACCCTTGAGAACACAGGCGTGTCTGACAAGGCTTCTGTCCGACAGTGACATAAGAACACGGCTGCGGAGAAATGACTGCCGGTGAAAGACTGACTGGCGCGCCGGCAGCCCCACTAGGTGAACGAAAGGATTTCTTCACGTTCCACCCTTCTCAGAGCAGAAATATTAGTAAATGTGGCCGATCCCTATACCGTACAAGAAGTATGGATTCTCGTGTGCCCCTCCAACTACAGTGGCATATGAAAGACATCTATGCCTCCTATGGCTGGCCGAGAGCCGAGTGCAGATGCAAAACTGCAGGAGTGAGATATATCTCCCAGTGCCGTTGTTGACACGTTCAACATGCATAGAATGCACATCAGCACTATGCTCTAGTTGGGTGCTGACAGGCATGGCCGAAGTGCTGCTCTCAGCCGGCCTTAAAAATGCTTCTCCATATGCTTTAGTTTTTCTTTGTCAAGTCAGTCATTTCGTAGGCTACCGTTTCAGTGCCGCGTCAGTGTTGCCGACTGAATCCGTCCGAATGAATCAGTTGCCGGTTTAGGCCTATCAATGCCGGCATGTTACTGCACATGTCATGACTACCAAATATATCGGTGTCAGTGCGAGGCCGTAATCATTTCGATACACACACTTTTTACACATAGTGTATACTGTTACATTCCATAAAACTTGGGTCACTTGTTCGTTCAGTGTTATGCCGGACCCTTATCCCACGTTGGGGCGGTCCGTGGCGCAGCGGTAAAAGCGCCTGCCACCAATGCAAGAGGTGCGAGGTTCGATACCCTGTTCCGGCGTCGGACTTTTCTCCTCTAGCAAGTGTCACCATTAATTCGGGCGGACCGTCGGGGCTTCTTTCTCCGGGTACTCCGGCTCTTTCCTCCCCCACGTATTAATTTCAGTCCACGTAATCAAATTTCAAAATTATAAAAACGATTTAAATTTCCAAAATTTTCAGTAGCTTGCTTGAGCTTGCTCTTAGCAACCACGTGAATGTTCTGTGTTTATGTACAGTGTGTGAGGGAATGCGCGTGATTCACGTGAGCGTGCTTGTTGGGTTCAGTTCGCGTCTATGTCCTGCGCATTGAGTTATATTATAAATATTAGAAATGCGCCATATAAATACTATTTTTATTATTATTATTATCATCCTGATACACCCATTGCTTGAAATGAATTTGACTGGTTGTTCAAGGGTGTTTTAGTTCAAGGGTGGTGCCAGAATAGCTTGGCGCCTCTGTCTCCAAGCTATTCTGACACCACCCTTGAACTAAAACAGTTGATCTATCTCCTGATCTGTAATGTAGCCTTCATAGGACAATAAGCAAATTTTACAAAATCAGCCTCAGGATGTAATGGGTTAACCAGCGCTTGTGACCGTCGTGACGCAGATATACAAGAGCGGACTTGAATCTCGCTCAGTTAAAGAGCCCGCTGTCCCAATAAGCTAAGGTCCTAGGACATACATCGGCCGCATTGGGCCCGATGATCCTTTGTTAGTTAGTTAGTTAGTTCGGGGTTTAACATCCACGGCACCAGAGTGACAATGGACGGCCCTAGCGGGCGGGTTATGCGGGAAGGGGGGGGGGAGTGGGGGGGGGGGGGGCAGGGACAGCTATTACCTATGGCGGCGACTGATCTGAATATTGATTAACTCATTCAGCCCTGACGCACTACAGCAGGAGATGGGTCGACCATGTTAATTCAAGGGCAGTGCCAGATTAGCTTGGCGCCTGTCGCCGCCAAGCTAATCTGGCACTACCCTTGAATTATCGTGGCCTCATCGGCGCCAAGCTAATCTGGCACTGCCCTTGAATTATCATGATCGATCCATCTCCTGCAACACTGAGGTGCATAGTCGTTAGATGACGCCTCCAAAATTTGGGAAATACGTGCGCCGAGCTGAATGAGTTGATTCGGCAGCACTGAAACTGTGCCACTTTGATTTACCAGGACCTTATACTGACGGGCATGCTATCTGAACAAGTCAAGCCCGTCGTTTTGCCTGGACATTCCTTTGATGACTGGGATGCAGTTCAGTTGTCTCCACCGTGTGAAATTGCACCCCCAGCCCGGCCCACCGGCCCAACCCACTCCTTCCGGCCTCCCGACCGCTGCTCTCCCTCAGAACATGTTTTTACTGTGACACTGAACAGGCCGCATGAGATGATCATGTAAATAGCACCACGATAGGTCGCATCAAAGAATACAGCGTGCAGTCGATTCACGTTATTTAGAGGTTATTTACGCTGAAATCTTAACTCTATGAGTCCAGGACGTTTTGTTTTCAAGTCTCATCAAAATAAAATTATTAAAATTAAAATAAAAAACACACATGTTTTCCACCTCGAAGTCGAGTCAAATTGTCTGTCTTGTGTTCCCCGCTTGTCCCACTCCGATCTCACCCTATCGTGCGCGCAATGGGGCGCTTAGCACCTGACAGCAGTAGCAGGAATATGCTTCAGTTATTGCCCAAGCAATTTAAATTAATTTTTAACCCATCTAGCCTCGACGCCCAACAGCAGGAGATTGACTGACCATGATAATTAAATGGTAGTGCAAGACTACTGATTAGCTTGGCGCCTGAAAGCGCCAAGCTAATCTGGCACTACCCTTCCGACTTATCATGGTCAATGCATCTCCTGCATGGTCGTTGGATGTCACCTCCAAAATGTGGGAAATGCGACCTTGAGGTTAAATGGGTTAAACGGCTGCATAAGGCCCGCACGATAGGGTGAGATGGAAGTGGGACATGTAAACAATACATATTAGACCCTTTGACTCAACTTCGGAGCGCAAAACATGCGGGTTTTGTGGGGTTTTTTTACGATGGCTAGGAAATGCGGGGGGCCTATGCCGGTACTACTACTGGTGTTAAACTGAGGCTGAACTTTGAAAGAACCCAGCCCTTCTTTTTCTGAGCCGTATGCAACAAGATCCGCTGCGGCAACTCAATAATTTCAGCATTTGCAATCGTCAGCTGAGTCCCCCCCCCCCACCCCCCACCCCTCCCACCACCCGCTCAGAACAAAGAGGGCTGTGTTCAGTTAGAGATAGAATTCATACTATGTGCGGCGCTTTGACTAGACTGAGATGATCCCGTGCCTGTAACTGTGACAAGACAATCTAGATGTATTTTTGAATTTTGTAAAATTATTTGGAGTCAAGTTAACCCGGCATTTAGTGTCAACGCCCTACAACTGGAGCCGATGGGTGACCGGCCATGATGATCATCATTTAAGGGAAGTGCCAGATTAGCTTTGCGCCCGCCATCAGGCGCCAAGCTAATTTGGCACTAGCCTTGAATTATCATGGTCGATCCGACTCCGGGAACTGGTACATAGTCGTTAGGTGACCTCCCATATTTCAAGTTATAAAATATGGCCTTGGCGGTTAATCGGGTTTAGTAACAGACGCAATTTATCAGTAGAGCTCAGCGCGCAAATCACAATTTACTTGGCCTCAAGCCGAAATATATACAACATGACGTGGCTTTGAGTCTTGTTCTTTTCAGTCTGCTAGTTCCTCGTTATTAAAACGCTTCGTCAGTGAAACTTTAAATCGCCTGTTCTGTTTCTAAAAGCCTTGTTTTTAGAACAAGGCAAACGCTATAACAAATGCTATTTTTGCTGTTCTTCAAGTTCTCTAGAGAAGTTTTCCGTTTGCCGGCAACACATCTGCACTGACTAGCCTCATTCAGTGGGGTTGTTTTTTCTCTCTCTCTCTCTCTCTCTCTCTCTCTCTCTCTCTCTCTCTCTCTCTCTCTCTCTCTCTCTCTCTCTCTCTCTCTCTCTCTCTCTCTCTCTCTCTCTCGTTTTGTTACAAACGCCTAATGTGCTCTGAGTAGTGAAACTGATTTCAATTTCCTGGTTTTATTTGTTTTCCTGGCTGTGGTTTTGGCACGTGTCTTGAGTTTCTATAAAGAACCAGGGCTCAGCTGCACGAGTGAGCCTAGTCCTGCGCCAGTCACTGCTTGACTAAGCAAGATGCTCCGCTATAGCGGAGCACCTTGCTTAGTGGATGGCGCAGGACTAAGCTCACACATGCAAACTGATCCGTCTGAAAGAGGCATAGATTCTCTTGAGCTCCTTCGGCCAAGGTGGCTTGTGACAATCTATGCCCTTATTAGTTTGACTAGCTTCGACTTTAGAATGAGCTTACGCACGCCTGGAACTAGGAAAAAGTATCTGATCTCAGTGGACGGAGAGACTACTATTCCAGACCCAGCTGACGACTTCCAGTATCTGATGATGAAAATGAGCATAATCTTCTGCTTGCAAGAGGCATGGATTCTCATGAGCCCCTGCTGATGCAGGGGCTCATGAGGATCTATGCCTCTTGCAGCTGGCAGAGACTGATTGAGGCGGACAGCTCGACTGATCCTTCAGTCTGGACTGACTCCATGTCTTGTCGGTTTGAGTCGGTGATGTTTTTCCAGGTTGATTTTCCTTCAAACACCGGCAGATGTGTCTCAGGTGTGGATTCTTGGCCGGATCAGATACTCTTTCACTTCATCGGTTTCCAGTTGTAAGGTCTGTGGCGTGTTATGCGTTCCGCGTGACCAGGAGCCTCTTTCACGGCAATCAGTCTCGATTCCGTCTAAAACTAGTACAAAAATAACTTGACTTACAGTATTACAGTACTCGTCACACAATATGTCCCGCAGACATCTCAGTGACTTTCTCAGTCAGCGGTCTCACTTTGTTTCAGTGTTTATTCTCTTTATCTATTTTTTCCTCTTTCTCTGTTTTTCCGCTTTGCTGGTTTCACAGTTTCCTGTTTAGTCTTCCTTGTTCAGTTGCTCGGAAGTGGGGGGGGGGGGGGGGGTCCGGAACTGACACACTCCCCCCACCCCGAAATTCCCCCCTCATCTAAGGAAGTCTCTAATATCCGCCTTCTGTTCTGCGCGGCCTACTGAGTTAGTAACATCGTTGTTACAATTTATGTAACACATTAGCGATATACCGTACAATGCCGTTACATTCATTTTTTGTACTTACATTCCGCCACAGACAAATTATCTACTTGATCCTTTAGCAAAAGCATGTAAACTCATTTTGTAAAAAGCGAGATTTTCATTGATACATTGAAAATGTCGCTTTTCACAAAACGGATTGCATGTTTTTGCCTAAAAGGATCAAAGTAAATATGTCTGTGGCAGAATGTGAAGGGAGCCGTACACTGATCAGCTGTAACATGAGAAACGCGGCTAGCCCAGTAGATATGTCTGTGGCAGAATGTGAAGGGAGCCGTACACTGATCAGCTGTAACATGAGAAACGCGGCTAGCCCAGTAGATATGTCTGTGGCAGAATGTGAAGGGAGCTGTACACTGATCAGCTGTAACATGAGAAACGCGGCTAGCCCAGTAGCAAAACGTCTTCGGGCCCTCGGCGGCCGCAGTGAGCAAGCCGGCACAGCCGTGCGCGGGCCCAGGCTGGAGCTGTCGTGGGCCCGAGGACCTTTGCTTACTGGGCATTGTGGACAGGCCTGTCTGACCTCTAAGTGACATCCGTGGGACACTAAACACTTCTTGCTTTGGTAGTAAGCGCGCCCATGCATACTGGCCATGCCCATGACAAAAATGACTAACATGCAAGTAGGATACTCAGTATGCTACATTGTTACTAGTGTTACAGTCCGAAGAAGTACCCAACGGAGAAAGAAACACGCTTAGAAAAGACAGTTACAAACACAATTTATTATATAACAACCATAGGAGCTCGATGACAGTGGCTTTGACTAATGCAAATCCACTGCGCCACCGCGTGTGCGCCACCGCCACCTACTAATGTTCAAGACAAAATACAAGGGAGGAAAAGAACACGCCCGCGAATCGACGAAGCACTGTGATTCCAGAGCAGTTTTCAGCCCTCAAAGCAACCATCCGCCTAAAACCTTAAACTGAACTGCCACAAATCTATACCAGCCTTGTCCTCCGATCAAAACTGATAGTTTAGTATCAAGGCTTTTTGCAAAGTCAAGCATGATCCATAGCAGACATCCCAGTCATGGTTTTAGATGTGGCCGGAAATACGCCACAAGCTCATTTTTCATTGGTTTATGTAAATTAGCATATCCAATGAAATTAAAACAAGAGTGCGTTTTACAGTCGACATGAGCTTGTGACCCGGGCTGCACGCAGCAGTCGCTTTAGTAGTCCAAGAGCTAGCCCGATCTACCGTGCACCCTCCCCCCTTCCCCCTCCCCCCTTCCCCCTCCCCCCCCCCCCCCAGAGTACTCAATAAGATGGGTTTCAAAGTGTACCTTAGTATGTCCTGAGATATGTAAGCGATGTTCCCTTAAAATCCTTAGGGACACACCAGAGATATGATGACGCAAGGATATCCCCATTCACGCTCTTCGCAGATGCTAAAATTAGTTTGAGAAACATTTTCCTCTAAATAAATCTGAATTCATTCCAGAAGCCCAAATCAGGCAATATTATGTTAAGGCACACCTTCTGCGTCCTCTGCAATAAAACGGAATTAAAAATATATTGAATCTGTGTCTCACAGAGAAGGTATTTGTGCACCCAGTAAATGGCCATTTCCTCAAAAATGCAAAAAAAAAAAAAAAAAAAGACAAAAATAATGTGTCGGATGTCTTCAGACATTTCCTATAGCACTGGCAGTCCATTTTCAGGCTTACATCATTAAAACAGGATGTCACAATTATTATAAACTTGACTAGGTGATGTTGTGATCACTATGAGTGCCACATTGATTGATTTTGTATCCCTACCCCCAAGTTGTAAAAATACACAAAATTAATTAGAAAAAATACTAAAGTTATTCCATTTCATTTTGACCTCTTTTTACCTATTAAGTTTCAATGATTTGAGCATAAAGTGCAAGAAAATGAGGAAAGTCGGCATCCTTTATGATACGTTTCTGGTGAATGATAGCTTTTTCCGATTTAAAATTGCCAAATTGGGAAACGTACGTTGTATCCGATGCCCTCAGAAATTTTTTATACAACTGATAGGTCTCTTTTAGGTTTTAATGGTTAGATAGAGTACCGCAGTTACTCCCAACCTGATTTTATGATGCTGTGATTCATTTAGGGGCCACAGTGGCTGAATCTGCTGCCCTACCCCCATTTTACCAGTACGCAAAGGAACGCAAAATGATCATAAACATTGCTTATGTTATACTCCTCTGTTTAAATACTTTTGTTGCCAGTTTTCTTAACAAAGTATGCACATTGAGCATAAAATTTGTGATCATTTCATTAATTTAAATGTGACCCATCAATTTAATTGTAATTCTTTTTTGTTAAAGCATAAAAAGTGGGAAATGTCTGTAAGCAGGGGCTGCCATTGAAGAACTTCCTCTTTAAAAAAAACCTGCAAGACATTATAGTAAACGGCACATTCAGCAGTGTTGTCAAACTCAGGGAAGGTGTACCTCAGGGAGGTGATGTGTCTGATGCTGTTCTTGGTCTACATTAATGACATCAGTACAGTACAGCAGTACCAAGGTTTGTCTCGAACATCCTGCATGTGGATGACTTTGCAGTGTGGAGTGCAGCAAAACATACTGAAATAGCATCCTGCAGAATCCAGGATGCTGCCAATAGAGTCAGCAGCTGGACTGAAAGATGGCCACTCAAACTGAGCTAGACCATCTCTTTCAATCAGATGGAAGAGGTCACCTTGAAAACTGGAGACCTTCCAGTACCAAAGACAGACAGGCCAACTTTACTGGCAACAAATAAATTACTGTATTCAGGTGGAGGCCTTACATCGAAGCCATGGAAGCTAGAGTTGTGGGGGGAAAAAGTCTCTCATGAAGAAACTGGCGCAAATTACAACAACAACCTGGTGCAAGCAAACACCAGTTCAGTCAGACCAGTAGTGGGGTACCAAGATACTTCGACAATATGAAACACTCCCTGCAAAACCAAAAATGACAGGCTTGACAAGATGCAGAACATGGGTCATTCTCATGATGCAGTGACATTCTTAGAGCTATCTGGAGTATTTCATAACATTGTTTTCCCTGTTCAGAACCATAAAACTTTATTACACATATTCATATTTACACCTTTCTAGATGAAAATAATTGAGAAGAAAAGGCCATACTAGGCCCGCCTTACGCTAGGTAAAATATCTCCTAAAAGACCAGCTAGTTTCACTCATTCAGTCTAACATTTTTGCCTTTTTCTCCAATAAACAAACAGCAAACAAATTGATTGGTCACATTTTAATCAGAATACAGTCCAATGTTCCACATGGATCGGAGACACAACACCTCCCTGAGATACATCTTCCCTGAGTTTGACAAGACTGCTGAGTGTGCTGTCAACTTCAATCATGCAATTCTGTTGAAGAGGAAGTCTTTCATCCATCTATACATCATGCCTCCAAATCTAGATGGTAGAAGCTTTAGCAGCAGCGCCTGTTTACAGACTCCCCCCCCCCCCCCCCCCCCTCTTTTATGTTCTTAATCCAAAATAGGTACAATTAAATTGATGGATCTTGAAATTAATGAAATGATCACAGATTTTTATACTCAATATGCATACTTTGTTAAGAAAACTGGAAACAAAAATATTTAAACAGATGAGTATGACGTAAGCAATTTTTTAATAATTTTGCATTTCTTTGCATACTGGTAAAATGGGGGTAGGGCAACAGATTCAGCCACTGTGGACCTAAATGCATCACAGCATCATAAAATCAGGTGGGGAGTAACTGTGGTACTCTATCCTAACCAATAAAACCTTTATAAAAATAAAAAAAAAAGACCTATCAGTTGTATACAAAATTTCTGAGGGCATCTGAATCATTTTTTTTTTTTTTTATTTCGCATAAATGGCCATTTACTGGGTGCACAAATACCATCACTGTGAGCCACAGATTCAATATTTTCTCTTTCTGTTTTTGCTGAGGACGCAGAAGGTATGCCTTAACATAATATTGCCTGATTTGGGCTCCTGTAATAAATTCTGATTTATTTAGAGGAAAATGTTTCTCAAGCTCATTTTAGGATCCGCGAAAAGGCAGAACAATCATGAACTTGTGCTTTGCTGACGACATTGATGGCCTTGCAGGAACAGAGAAGGAGCTAGCTCAGCTCGTGGAAAAGTTGGATAGTACAGCCATTGTGTATGGGATGGAAATCAGTGAAGAGAAGACCAGATTGGTGACCAAAAACGCCAGTGGCATTGGCACTGAAATCATGGTTGGAGGCCAAAAACTGGAAACAGTTAAGAAATTCAAATACTTAGGAGCCATTGTGACAGATGAGGGATCAAAACCAGAAATACTGTCCAGGATTGCACAGCAACAACCGCACTGACAAGATTGAAGACCATATGGAAGGACAGAAACATCACACTCTGCTCCAAGATCAGACTGATGTGCTCCTTAGTCGTTTCAGTGTTCTTGTATGCCTGCGAGTCATGGACTCTCACAGCAGACCTTGAAAGGAGGATACAAGCCACTGAAATTAGATGTTTTCGAAGGCTGCTTGGCATTTCATACAGAGATCACACCACGAACGAGGAAGTGGGAAGCAGAATCAAGCAAGCCATCAGGCCCTATGAAGACCTATTAGCCATGTGAAAAAACGCAAACTGAAGTGGTATGGGCATGTCACGCGTTCAGCAGGGCTTGCCAAAACAATCCTGCAAGGCACTGTGCAAGGAGGACGAAGGAGAGGAAGACAGAGGAGAAGATGGGAGAAGTGGACAGGACTGAAGCTGGGCGATACGCTGAGAATGGCAGAGAGCAGAGAGGAATGGAGGGAGCTGGTTGCAAATTCATCAGTGGTGCCCCAACAATCGGCAAGACTACGGGATATAGATAGATAGATAGAAGAGCGTTAATGGGGGTACCCTTGTGCCATCGGCTATATCTCTGGTGTGTTCCTAAGGATTTTAGGGGAAACATGGCTTAAACATCTCAGGACAGTCTAAGGTACACTTTGAAACCCGGAGGGGGTGGGGGGTGCACGGTAGCCATGACTGGCTTATGGAGTATAGGTACGAATTTACACCAGCCCAAAAAGGTCTAATTTAATGGAGTCTGGTTTAAACACTGCTCAGTTGTCAATATATTTTCGAGTAATTCTCTTCGAATTTAGAGTAAACACGGCAGAAAACAATGGATGCACTGCAGTGCATAGAGGCCTCTTTCACAGCTCTCTACTAAAGGGTTTAACGTTGGACTCTAGTTGTTGAGAAAGTGGTCCGTGCATGCTGGGATACTTCCGGCCGCCCACATCTAATTTCGCGGGCGTGTTCGTTTCTTCCCTTGTATTTTGTCTTGAGCATTAGCGCACGCGGTGGCGCAGTGGATTTGCATTAGTCAAAGCTACTGTCATCGAGCCCCTATGATAACAACTGAGTGATGGCCGGCATGTCCCGCCCCACAAGGTTATACTGAGTGTCAGCAGGTGCGGATCAGTTACCTCGAAAGGGGGGGGGGGGGCAACTTTTTGTTTGGGACCTTCTATCAACCTGACAACTGACACAAAAGGCCTCCCCGACGTTGGACCTTCTTCCAGTGCCCGAAAAATCAACGGAGGGAGGTAGGGGTGGCGGGGGGGGGGGGGACAAAAAGTAGGCGTGTGTGTCAACACTCTCCACTCGATAAAATGTCAAACATTGGGAGGGGGTAGCGTGTGGTGGGGAGAAGGAGAGGGTCCAAACACCCCAGAAAGGGACTTTGTTATAGCATTTTAAACAATTTGGGGTTGTGGTGGGGGGGGGGAGGGGAGGGCGGGTGGAGAGATTCCGGAACCCTATACCTAGCGGATCCCCCCCAGATCCGCCCCTGTGTCAGTGACAGTAAATTATGACCCGCTGTGCCACTCCGCCTAATAATTATGTTCAGCTCTCGTTAATCCTGGTTCAGATGTACTGAAGCTATACTAACTGAAATCGGTGCGGTCACACGCCAAAATAGTCAGGTTCATTTGTAACCAACGACTCTCAACAACGAACTGAACGAGGGCGAAGTCACAGCGGGCGGATAACCAGCTTGTACCATGAGGTTAGACAACACTCAAACATCTCCAAGGGGCATAGATCCTCATGCGCCCGGAGGGCGTATGAGGATTTGTGCGTCTTGGAGATATTTGGAGTGTTATCTACGCTTACATATGGGGTGCGGGCTGGTTATCAACCGTGTCTTCGCTCTCGTTCAGTCGTCGTCGTCGATAGCCGTTCGTTACAAACTCAGTAAACCTCAAGGCGGACCGAGTAACGACTCTTAGTCACACGAGCTCACGTTGGCGTATTGAGACGCCAAAATGACTCACACAAAATAACCCGGGTCATTTTGGCATGAGAGTCATTTTGACGTATTGCTACGACAACTCTGAAGTGAGCTGGGGTCGATCTGGCGTGAGAGTTACCGACTTTGGCGTACGAGTTTTTCTCTTTAAGGAAACGAACTTGCCACCGGTGACCCTGTATCGAAATCGTTACCACGTACACAAGTGACTATCGTCAGGTCGATCTAATGTATGGGTCATCCCCACATGTTCCCAAATGCCGTTTCCAAAGCCACACTGGTTGTCTCCCACGATTCGCTACCGCTATCAGCGGTAGCGAATCGAGGGAGACAACCAGAGGGTGGTCAGTAAATAATTAGTCTGCCAGCTGGGTCGTACGCAAGCTGGTTGCCTCCCTCGGTCCGCTATGCGAGGAAGGTAACCAGTGTGGATCGCATGATGTCATCGTTTCAGTCAGCAGATTTAGTACATGTGTAATACCGTCGACCTTCACTGAATTTCAGGCAATGACATGAAGTGGGCGACTGTGACCTCCTTCTTTGGCGCACGATTTGCGGCCGCGAGACGCCGGATACGTCCAGCGTGACATGATACGACAGTAATTATAGGCCAAAGAACACAGTGTCGTTTCCCTACTGTCCATTCTCTTAGCCTTAGTCAGTCCCAGTCATTCCCTAATTTTTCAATCCCCTAAAAACACTACCGTCTACCAGCTGCACATTTGCCATGCACAAAATACAACAACAAAAAACAGCACATTGACTGTGTCATTTCTTGGCTACTGATGAACCTGATTCCTTACCAACCCCACACCCAAGCACAGCTGAAATCAGCGTGCACCTTAAATCACCATGGCAGGGGCAACTCAACATAGGCCCACAATTGTCCACTGGATAAGCTCAGGATGGTATGAGTCAAAGTACCAAACATGTCTCCTCTTATCCAACCAAAAATTTCCAGCAAATTCCAACATTCAGCCCTACTACAAATTTTCAAACAAGGCAAAAAGTTATTTTTAAAAACACCGGTCCTCATTTGAATATGTAACATGACCTAGTCGCCCGCTGTGCCTGCCGCACCACGCCGACTCAACGCAAAAGCTAATGTACGGTTATTATATGAGAGTAAACTAGCCAAGGGGAGGGGGGAGGGGGGGCCGGGGGGGGGGGGAATAAATGACTACTATTTTAAGTTCAATCCTAACAAACCTCTCTTTATGAAGACACTCAGTGATACAGTCACCAGCCATAATAACCAGTTCAGTAAAGTTCAGGCTCCGGCAAACCACTCAACCGCTTACTTAACACCTTCACTGCCGCGGAAAAGTGAACACGATGCAACTGCATGAGACATAGATTCTCATGAGCCCCCGCAGTCGCGGGGGCTCATGAGGATCTATGTCTCCTGCTGCGACCAATTTGTATTCGTGTTCCTTGGACGGTCGTGGCGTAGGCTCCTTGAATAAGCAAAAATAATTGTCAAAAACAAAATATGCGCACAGTGACAAGGAAGGGGTAACAAAAACAAAAAAAAAAAACAAAAAAATTGTTTGGTGTCAGTTATTGTTTGCTCCGCCGACTTGGCATGTTTTCTCTCATTCGTACACTCGCTTTTGCGTTGAGTCGACCTGAATACAAGATGTTCCAAGCGGGCTTTCGGTCTCTGGGTCTGTGTGCGTGTGCGTGAGATTTTGGGTATGGTGGGTGGGTGGATAGGTAACGGTTTGTGTGGGCGTATTTAATAACTGACCCGGCTGATCTTTCACACGCAAACGTGTGACTGAACAACGCGGAAATGCCCCAAGGCCATCTTGTAAACACGATGTGTGAATGGTCTCGTTCTTTATGATTGATCCCATAAAATACCTTTAGAAAAGGTCCTCGGGGGCTTTCCGCCTCATGGGTGTGTTGCTGTTTTATGTGCAGACAAATCCCTGCCGGCTTTGCTTTATCGTAATTGATTCTGAGAAGAAGGAAAATGTTTTCTACGGATGTGTCATCATGTGTTTTCCCAAGTTTAGTTGTCACAAAACGCGTTTCGAGTCAGTTGTTGCAAACAAAACAAGTTCCTGGTTAATCCTTTGCATGTGGGTATGGAGTTTTGTCGCGATGATTCCTGTAGTTCGCCCTTTGTGTGTCGACAGCGGTTTTTGTTGCGATGACTCCTACAGGAATCATCACGACAAAAACCGCTGCCGACATGCAACGGGCTAATATTAATACTGAAGTAATAAGATAATAATAATATGATAATTTTAGCTTCAGGAAGTACTGAGCTGAACTGGTCCAAAGAAATATACCGAATCGCCGCCTTTTCGTGAGTCCTGATTATATGTCGCCGTCACTGCCACTGGCAACAACTTGTGTTTTGCTGAAATCATTGTAAACTCAACGTCAGCAGCATCCCGGCGTCTGCCATGAAACATGGTTACAAAACTGGACAAGCACTGACTCAGAATAGGCAGTTCTTGTTCAGTAGTGTAACCATGTTCCGTGGCATATCAGTGGATGAAAAGATTTTGTGTCGCTGAAATCATTGCCGTAAAGTCAGCGTGGCCATCGTCCGTCCGTCGTGGGACATCGTTAAAAACTGGACAAGCACTTGCACTGTCCGCCATGAGACATACTTACAAACTGAATTGGACAAGCACTGAGTCTAAGAGTCAGCGCTTGTCCAGTTTTGTAACCATCTCCCATCCCACTTCGATTGGGCGCCAAGCTATTCTGGCATCACCCTTGAACTATCATGGTCGATCTGTGTCCTGAACTGCAATGCAGTCTTCAGAGGACAAGGGCAAAATTTGGGGATTTCGGCCTTGGGTTAGATGACTTTTCAGTCTCTGGTGGTATGGAAGGGGTAAAACGCACGGGCCATTTTGTCTCTCTCTCTCTCTCTCTCTCTCTCTCTCTCTCTCTCTCTCTCTCTCTCTCTCTCTCTCTCTCTCTCTCTCTCTCTCTCTCTCTCTCTCTCTCTCTCTCTCTCTCTCTCTCTCTCTCTCTCTCTCTCTCTCTCTCTCTCTCTCTCCTTTGTTGTTTATACTAATATAAATGACGAAATACCGATGAATAGTTCATCGATCTGCCGAGCTACACTAATGCTGGACAATAAGACTAAATTAACTTGTGAAGTGTGAATGTCGTAAAATGAAAGTCTTTTCTGCTCTTCTTCTACATCCTATGCAGGAGAGTTCCTTCTGTTGCGGTTCGAAAGGCAATGGAAATCCTCTGGTGCGTGTGCTTACTCACATGGATTGTGAAAAAAAAAGGTAGAAAGTCTTATATGAGGCAAGACACCATTGATGACATGCTGTACCGGCGAATTTTAGCCGCAACCAAAACCCGCCATGGACCAGATAGCTTTAATCACAACTGTGTTAATTCGCTCACAGAGTTCATCAGTCCTCCCCAGTTTTCATTTTTAAGGACAAAAAATAGGTTTTGATTAAAACTTCATTTGAAGATGAATATTGAAAATTGGTTTTGATTATAAATTAAAGTTTAAATTATTCCAAACCACTAGGCGACAGGATATGCCCCCAGGACCCTGTTTGTCCTGGAGTAAGCATCAGAAACAAAGGCCCAGAAACATTGCAGCTCTTCTGCGATTGCCATTATATAAATATTAAACAAGGATAAAGTATATCTATCATGTTCCTTCCTGGGACACTTTGACTTAAAGTGTCGTTTCAAGGTTTGGGCGCATTTGAATCTTGGTCAACATCTTTCACATAAAAATGAGTAAGAAGATGCTGTTGAACATGCTTTTCTTGTGGTGCATTTTGTCGCATATTGGACAAACATTGACCTTGTAAGTTTATCTGATTGCAAAAAAAGGAAGCTTTGCACACGCCACTCTTATGAGGTTTTATCTGTACTGAAGTGGATAGCGTTGGTGTGCCGAACACTTTAATCTGCAAAGGGAACAGATGTGCCTCACATATGATGAGCCCTGCAAGCTGATGAAGGCCTGTGCGGCCTCTTGCTGTGAAGAGCTAACACGCTCTGTTGATTTGTCGCTGCTTTTTTGACAGACAACCGAAACCCTGTTACGCGTCGCTTGCGCAAACTAATGAATAATACACAGCGGACATGCTTTGAGACGCTGTGAAAATCCTGCGTTACTCCCTCTATCCAGTTCCAACTGCAAGAGATTCTTATTAGCTCCCCATCGATTGGCCGCCGTGAGATGACCATAACCGCCTGCTCGGCGTTAAACCCAAATAACTAACTCAGTAATCCAATCGATTGGCAAAGCAGGTGTGTTCTCAAAGTCGTTGCCGGTTGTGACACTGAATTAACAACTTCAAGTATAAGCGCGGTGGACTCGATTGTCGTCTAAAGTTTATCCTAGTAAGCAAGGTCCTCGGGCCGACATCGGCCACAATGGGCCCGCGCACGGCTGTGCGCGGACCCTTTGCGGCCGATGACTGCCCGGGGATCTTTGCTTACTGGGACGCATTTTGTCTCAGTGAAGCTGCCCCCCACCCCCCACCGCCCCCCCCCCCCACCCCCACCCCCACCTTACCTTTCCGCTCCGTCAGTATTGCTGCCCTCCCTCACAAGAATGTCGCCGCTTTGTCGACCGAAGAGCCGGTATAATAATAATATCGCTGATGGCCTGGGATGTCACGTGCTCAACAAGTCCTCAGTCTTGCATAATTGTTCGACTGTGACCGTGGCCGCGCAACGAGTCGTTCCCAGTTGACATTTGATACGTTCGCGAATGAGATGATGGAGATAATTATACTATGCTCTAAAGAGCAAAAGAAATATTTGTAATGAGCCCTCCAGCTGCAGGGCCGAAATGCCTTTGTTATTCGCGGGTGACTGACTGAAAAAAGGGGCTGAAAAAGGTCAACATTTACAGTTTGTATGCATACTTCTCACGTTTCACGAAATGATAACTACCAGGACGTGTTCACGAATCACGAAGATCACATTTTGACTTTCACATATCACGACGAATTCTTCTCTCACTAATAGCGAGGATGGAAAAATTGCAATCACGATTCAAGAGAACTGACTGGAAAAGCCAATCACCCCGATTACGATTTTTAGGGCATACCCCTACCCAACCTACCCCCCTCCCCCCTCCACCCCCGCCGCCCCCCCCCCCCCCCCCGCCCCCCCCCTCCCACCCCTCACCCACCGGCACCCGGCCGCTGTAAAGCGCATGGGTTTCGGCATCGTTTACACGACTGCGACCGCAGGAATCACTCTTTGTTCACTGTGTGAATCATTCCCCGCTCGCTCCAAGATGATTAGTTATCTGAACACGCTTAGAGCGAACCCCCCTTCCTCTCAATGTAATGGCGTAATTCCTCGGCGATTCCCGTTCAGCGAAAGGCTGACAGAGGCCCAGAAGAATCTCAGTATGCCGGGCTTTCGGTTTTGTTTTGTTTTTGTTTTAATAACATAAATGCTGTAAACGTTATCATTGTTTGCGATAGCACAGAGACTGATTCTGAAATCAGTGCTTCTGTTACATAGCAGCCTGCACTGAGTGGTGGTTTCAGTGTGACCAACCGGCTGAACTGAGTATCTATCACCTCAGCAAACACGTCTTGTATCGTCGTGCCGCAAAGCCGGAAAATCCCAACACTGAAAGAAAGAAACGCGCTTAACCGTTTTAGCCCCGGATCCCTACAGCAGGAGATGACTTGACCATGATAATTCAAGGGTAGTGCCAAATTAGCTTGGCGCCGCCTAAAGGCGCCAAGCTAATCTGGCACTACCCTTGAATTATCATGGTCAAGCCATCTCCTGCAACTGGTGTATAGTAGTTAGGCAACACCTGCAAAATTTGATAAATACTGGGACCTTGGGGCTAAAAGGGTTAGAAAGGACAATTGACAACACAGTTGATTAGTAAACGCGATGATGTTCGGGTGAGACTGAACCCTTTTCTAATGTCTGCCAATGATAGACATACAGGTTAGACATGCGGTACTGAAACAATGCCGCGGCACTGCGGTTGATAGCCTGCAATAGAACAAAATATAGCGCATTGTTTTCATCTTTGTATTCCGGTTTATTTCGACAGGGCATTTTCAGCTAAAATTTAATAAATTGTGTTGGAATCGTCCGTTCGGCTGAACGGCGTGTTTCTTTCTTTCGGTTGGGGTTTCAGTCTTTGCATTGTTCACGCTTGGCAATCACTATGGTCGGGTGGTCTGGATTCGGTGTCTCGAATTTTCATAAATTTCATAATTTTCATTCCCTTTTGCCAGTCTCGGACTTTTTTCTGTTTTTCCTCGAACAAAGGAGCCAGCTGGTGTTTCAGCCGGAGAGCCTTCATGAACGCTCTCTGAATCAGCGCCGGCACAGCGCGCGGCCTTTTTCACAACACCATGATACGTGTTTGAGTCAGTTTAGTATACTGCAGAGAAAGAGGCCTACCACCGCGGCTTGAAGGCAGCAGGCAGCTGCCTGATCGCATCGCTACATGCGCTAGCACTCGTGTGGCTTGGAAATGTCATTCACATATTAAACCTCCATACCTTCCTTCCTTTGCAAATGTAAATTAGGAGGTTCAATGCCGCAAGTGGCAAAGATTTTCATGAACCCATGCCACGGCATCTGTTCATGTGAATCTGTAGCTCTTGCTAGATGGGTAAGGGCGGGGCGAGAAGCTGTACGTGTGTGTGAATGTGTGTGTGTGTGCTTCGGTGCTTTGGAGTATTCTCTCTTCTTCTCTCTTCCCTCTCTCTCTATCTCTCCGTTCTGACAGTCGTGTGTTTGTGTGTGCCGGCATGGTACGAGTGTCTCTGACTCTGAAGTCTGTTGTTTGTGCGTAAAGGGAATTTTAGACTTCAAGGGATTTTGCATTATAACATTGTTGGAAGTGATTGCAGAACCAGGAGGTAGGTACCTTTAAATTTTATTGATCCGTTCATTGAACGAGTACGGAGCAGTACTACAACTAGCTGTGTTACTTCTGTCTGTGTGGACGCGTGTGGAGCTTTGGGAGCAGTATGTAGTTCTTCAGGCCTTTTCTCTCGATTTATTAACCCCTTTCACTGCCGAAGATAAACACTATACAACTGCAAGAGACATAGATCCTCATGAGCCCCCGCAACTGCGGGGGCTCATGAGGATCTATGCCTCTTGCTGAAACAACTTTGTCACGGTATCAATCGATGTTTCGGCTAAGGCGGCTGCGGAACGTTGAATTTACAATGATTTCAAAAACACAATCTCCCTCCACTGGCAGTGAAGCGGTTAATCTTAGATGGATATTTTATACCACACTTTTTTTTTTAAATCCATTTTGCACATTATCTGATATTTGAGTCAACCCTTTGCTAAACTAACGAGTGGTGAAAGAGTCCCTGTACTTGCCACACCCGGCCAACTGACTCGCCGCGTGTCTGAGGTTTGGTCAGTGCGATAATACTGAGCGGTCTCTGGCACATTCTACCGGCCTTCTAGTATACTACCCACTAATTCAGTGTAGTTCAAGGGCGGTGCCAGAAGATCAATTATGGCACAACCATGGACCTCATCACGATTGATCACTGACTCGGCCTGAACTGTAATATTAACAGAATGCGACGGTGATTTACTGTGTGCAGGGCCGACTTTGCTAATTTCGACCAAGGCGGCCTCACCCTTGGCCTTTCCGGCAGTACCGGCTGTCGGCCGTTCTTCAGTGTTATAAAAAAAAAAAAAAGAGAGAGAGAAAAAAAAAGTCGTGCTCAGCATCTCCAGCAAATTTTATTAATGCAGTATAATTTTGAGCACGAGTCTGTAGGCCCATCGGCCGTGTGCCGGCCAGTAGCCGGGGCTCACACTCGCCAGAGCGTCCGTTTAACACATTCTACCGCAGGGCCGAAATCCCCTCTGAAGGAGTGACGGCTGAGACAGATCGAGCATGATGGTTCAAGGGTGGTGCCAGAATAGCTTGGCGCCTATGGACGCCAAGCTATTCTGGCACCATCCTTGGAACTATCATGCTCAGATCCGTCCATGTCAGTGGGTGTGTCGAGGCTGAATGAGTTAATTATTTCAGTATCGAGTTACATAATATCTTTGTTTACTCGGTTCTGTAGTTGTCAGGTGTGACTCACGCGGCTTCACAAATTAGACAAAACCGCCGTACTGCACTACAAATGAAGATGATGCGTGACCGAGTCGATTACAAGGATTCTTGAGTTGTGTACTGAGCTTAGGCGCGGCGTGTTTGACTGATGCGCTTTTTGATGATTAGACCGACCGAGACTGATTAACACATTCTACCCCAGGACCGAAATCCCCAAATTTTGAAGTTGGGGCCCTTTGAAGGACTATAGTACAATCAACTCTAGAGACAGTTCGAGCATGGTAGTTCAAGGGTGGTGCCAGACGGTTTTAGTCAGTGGCGCCTATGGGCGCCAAGCCTTAAACTAGTATGCTTGATCCATGTCTTGCGGTGGTGTGTCACTCGGGGCTGAATGAGTAATTTCATAATTTCAAACCATGGCCGTCATTTACTGACATCTCTCTCTCTCTCTCTCTCTCTCTCTCTCTCTCTCTCTCTCTCTCTCTCTCTCTCTCTCTCTCTCTCTCTCTCTCTCTCTCTCTCTCTCTCTCTTTAGACTTGACTGATTCTCGCAATCGCCACGATATAAGTACCCCACTTCAACACTCGGAAAACACGCGCCTTATCCGGCTCTTCACAGCAGCGGTGCCAACTAATTTCATGTCTTTCTCCAGCAGGCAGTCTTAGCCGAGCGCCTGCAATCTCAATCGAGGGCTCATGAGAATCTATTCCTTTTGCTGGCATACGGTTCGTCCACATTTATATATCTATGCTGGAAGTTGATCGCTTTTCTGTTTCCAAGGTCGACTCACCAGCATGGCGACAGCGCTGGCCGGTCAGTTTGCCGGCTGGCCGTCGATTTTAAATACCATGGCCATGCTTCAGTTGTCATTGGTGGGCGTGGGCCGGGTGTGTAGCTTAACTCATTCGAGACGTGCCGCCTCCGTATACGCCGCCGGCTTATACCGCGTATCCGGAGGCGGCACGTCTCGAATGAGTTAACCGCCCTGGGGGCTGTCGGTAACGCTTATACTGTCGCGATGATTCCAGTAGCAATCATCGCGACAATGAAGGGCTACCGACAGCCAAAGGGTTAATTTTGCGACAAACCATATATCTGGAATTAATAGTATTCCAGGCTGTGTCTGTACTACATTTTTTTTTTTAATCTGTAGTTTTACTCTAGCGCAGCCGAGAAAATGGACCGTCATAGTCGCTGACGCCGGTTAGGTTAACTCATTCGGGACGTGCCGCCTCCGGATACGCGGCATAAGCCGCGTATCCGGAGGCGACACGTCTCGAATGATTGACACTATTTCATGAGAACCCGTATTCCTCTTCAAGGTGGGTCAGTTCTCTGACTTTTCCAAGGCCAACTAATGTTGGAGCCTTTTGCACGATGTCCTTGGGCCAAAAATTAATGTTTAACTTGCCGCCATCGGTTTCAGAGCTCTGCGATCGCGGTCAGCACATTACATAAATCACATTAGTTTTCCCGGCCATCTTCATACCGTCCTGGTCAAGCATATTACGACCGTTGCTAATTACCTTGAGTGAGTATGGATCATGCATTTGCAGCTCAGCTCAGTTCAGCCTGCTTACTGACACTGAAAGGGTCAACTTCGCTATATTTAGGCCAGCGCGAATCTACCCAGCGAAATCTACCCGGGCCAGCGCGAGTCCAGTTAGGCGTGAATCTACCCAGTGCAAAGTTGCGCTGCTGTACATGATTTCACTAAGTGGGTCTGTACAACAAGCATTCATCATACGTGCGCCGCGGTATAGAAACTGAAACTGAGTCGGATTCAGTGACCTTCCCAGTTGACTGGCCGCCAGACATTTACCCTTCCCTGAGATGGCCTTGTGCAGCCTGCTCGGCTTTAAATCCCAACAACTAACTACCTAGCTGTGTGAATGTGATCGGTTCTTTATTTCGTCGGTTACAGTTATTTGTAACTGTTTTTCTTCTCTGAATTGGAGCGGCCGGTCAGTCTGTGCCGCCACTCCAAGTCATATTTCTTCCGGCTATGCGGGCAGCTTGCACTGATGCAGCCTTGAACTCGGGGCTCGTGCACTTATCAGCCGCACTTACTCGACGGATCGTAGTAACCAGCATGCGTTCGCTCTCTCTCTCTCTCTCTCTCTCTCTCTCTCTCTCTCTCTCTCTCTCTCTCTCTCTCTGTAAAGTAAAGTTGCATTGATTCAGTCTCAGTCTTTGAACACGAGAATAGTCAATGCAGTGCTGTAGGTCATGAAAGAAAGGTGTATGTTGTCAAACAGCTGCACCGTACCAATGATCACTCATAAACCTCTGGTCATTTGTAGATTCAGTAGCCGGAGGAGGTATAAGGAGATATTTCATTTTCCGGCGGAGGAAGTGTGCCTTTCGGCGCGCGCACGCATGTGTGTGTGTGTGTGTGTGGTGTGTGTGTCGCTGAGTGTGTGAGGGCGTGCCACGGAGTGTGTGTGTGTGTGTGTGTGTGTGTGTGTGTGTGTGTGTCAGTGTGTGTGTGTCAGTGTGTGTGTGTGTGGGGGGGGGGGGGGGAAATTAATGATTGACTTGCTACATTTGTTGCCGGTATCTAGGTGAGGTTTTTAGCCGACAATAATATCGTTCTGTTTTCTGATTCTTATCCTGTAAGTATCACAGTTTCAGTTTTATGAGGAAGCAAATACTGCATTCATTCTTTAATTGGTGTAACGTCGCTCGAGCATGTGTGTTTCACGCTTAATTTACTTTGCCGCGTAGCTGCATGCGGCACGTAGCGCACGAGTTAACCACTTCGAGGCTGCCAGTGACAACGAATTGCGCGTCTGAAACGACAGCACCATGACCAACAAACTCGTTAGGAACAAAATGTAAATACTAAATGGGTCAAAAATAGGCATAAAACATGGACCTAAAACAAGATACATAAATCCTCATGAGCCCCCCGCAGTCGCGGAGGCTGATGAGAATTTGTCTCTTGTCATATATGGCTCTTGCAACTGCGTAGCTCCTGCTGTTTAAGGGGTTAACGGTGTCGCTACAACAATGTACGCACACAACATGATTGTATGGCATATATTGAGAACATCCGTATATTGTATCTATACCGCCCTAACTATGACTAATTGCCATTAGGCTGACACTGAGCTATTGCAATACAAGCCCCTCCCTCAGTCATAACCACCCATCCATCTGCAAAATAGACATAGGTCTACATGGACTCACGAGAATCTACATCTCTTTTCTGACAGAGAACGGCACCATTTAGGGCGTCACTTTGAGGAAGTCATGCTGGATTTAAGTCTGCGACTGGCGCACGACAACAAACCATTTTAATTAATATTGCGCCGAGTTGACGGCAGGTGCGACACGATCATGAATCATCATTACTGCGTGCTGCTGGTCAATCCGTCTGCGTTGCAAGTGCACCTCGTCAGTTGAAGAGTCGATCATTAATCGCTTGTCAATTCAGCTCTCTGCCTCTCGGTCTGACCATAACGTTTCCGTGCAGTTATCAGACAGTGTTTGTGTTGGTTTGTTCGCCCACAGGCAAGCGCGGCCCGGATTTGTTAATTGCTCGTACTTATTATGCATGTATGTGTGATAAATAATAATAATGATAATAATAATAATAATAATAAATGGTATTTATATGGCGCATTTCTCATATTTATAATATAACTCAATGCGCAGGCGAAAACGACACGCACACGCACACACACGCACACACACACAGGACACACGCACGCACGCGCACACACACACACACACACACACACACACAGAGTCTGCAGGGGGGGGGGGTGTACAGAAAACCGTAGAGATTACATTGAAAGTCTGCGAGAAAAGGTAAGTTTTTAACTTTGGTTTAACTGCGTAAGGGGTGAGGCATTTCTCAGCTCAGTCGGTAAGGAATTCCAAATTAAAGGAGCAGTACATCTGAAAGAGCGTTCACCGGCAGATTTTAGATGGTACTTTGGAACTTTGAGTTGTTTCTCTCCCGACTATGAACGCAGTGAGCTAGAGGGCTGGTAAGTAATTAGACTGGACCGGAGGAAAGGTATGACGTCCGGAAGACTGCCATCTGAAAGTGGCGGTATGCAAGGGGTTACCAATGACCATGATGACCAATGTTTTTAAAACATTACGGCCTAGGGCCGAGAGGTACAAAATGACATTGCATCAGACACATAAGTTCAGCAGAACACGGCAGATTGTCCTCGGCCGCCTGTGGTTCAATTTAACCCTTTGGTTGTCGGTAAAGTCTTTGGTCGGGGAATCACCTCGACCAAACACGCAACCGACCGCCAAAGCACTGCTGTAGTCTTTTAGACACTACAGTTGCTGTAGTCTTTTAGACACTACAGACGATACCGTTCGTCGGAAAAGACGCCTAATTACTTGTGTTTTAGGTAACAGTCGAGGTGTACATTGTAATTTGCAAATTATTCTGTCTCCCCCCCCCCCCCTCCTCCCCCCCCCCCCTTCCAGCGAGAGGGACAGAGTTC
This sequence comes from Semisulcospira habei, assembly GCA_036245525.1. Taxonomy (NCBI): domain Eukaryota; kingdom Metazoa; phylum Mollusca; class Gastropoda; family Semisulcospiridae; genus Semisulcospira; species Semisulcospira habei. The sequence continues at coordinate 156,592,126 of BTPG01000005.1, forward strand.
CAGACCAAGAGTCTGATAGCGGTAGCGAACCGAGAGATACAAACCAGTGCCGGTGTCTCAATGCACGAATGACTGTTTATGCTTATAAAATTCCATGTGGGTTTAATGGTAAGATTTAGGGCGCAGTTCCTGGGCCGAAACAGACATGATTTATGAACAAGGCGCTTCGGTGTGAGATGCGTAGAGCCTTGCAATTCTTTGTTCGAGAGGCACAGCAGTGCTTTTTTCCTCAGAAAGCAGAGTACAGCGAACATGTGTGCTGCCCTGTTCTCACGGTGATTTTCCGTTTCTTATGTACAGACCATCTTACACATATTCTGAACAACATTATTTCGTCTACATCAACCCATTCACTGCCATTGGACGCAGATTGTGATTATATCAGGCTTCGTTAGTCAGTTCAACGCCGGCCAAATTCCCAGGAATAGGGTTTCAATTTTTGGCCTGCAAGAGGCATCGATCCTCATGAGCCCCGCAATTGCGGGAACCCATGAGGATCTATGCCTCTCAATTGCAGGTGGATCTTGTTCTCTGTGTTTCGGCAGTGAAGGGGTGAAGGCATATTATCTTTCAGGTTGCATGGGCTCACATGAGAATTTGTGCGTCGTACGTACTACGTCTGTTACTGGGTGTGTTATCGGGCTGACAGTCTGTCGATGTATATCTATCCACACCTTACACCATCAGTACTGAGCTGACGCTAGTTTAACTCATTCAGCCCCGACAAGACGTGGCTCGAGCATGATAGTTCAAGGGTGGTGCCAGAATAGCTTGGCGCCCATAAGTAGGCGCCAAGCTATTCTGGCCGGCACCACCCTTGAACTATCATGCGCGATCTGTCTCTAGGCGAATTGCAATACGATACAGTCCGGCTTCAGAGGGCAGCTTCAAAATTTGGGGGTTTCGGTCCTGGGGCAGAATGTGTTGATTCATCTCTGTTAAGCGTGCAAGGATACAGTGCATCCTGTCCCGTACACCATGCATCGCTCGAGTTGGTTGTCTGTACAATAATGATCACTACGGTTCAAATGTTTGCCGGACACGTGGTGGAGAAACCGTTTGATGCTGTCTGTCAGTACTGATGTGGAAAGGCCACGTGGAAATCATTTTAGGGTCCATAGTACGCTGACAGGCTTAAAGTAAACCCGTACTGAAATTCACTGCCTCCGTCACTGACTGAGCAGAGCAATGAGCAGAGATCTTTAAAGAACAGAGCTGTGACAGCAAGAAACATAGAGTTTCATGAACCCCCGCAGCTGCAGAGGCACATGAAACTCTATGCCTCTTGCAGATGGATTGCTGGAGCTCGTGATACACGTTCACGCCTCTCGCCGATACTGGTAGAGGAACTGATCAAGTGAAATGGATATCGATGGGACCACTCGATGAATTTGTCACTAGACCGAGAAGGCCTTTGGAGATGGCGGAGGGGGGGAGGGGGGTTCGAGGGCAGCAGCGAAATTTTTCCTCTGTAGTGTGTGTGTGTGAGTGGGGAGAGAGAGAGAGAGATAGGTCGTGGGGTCCAAAATCACAGACCAGCACCAGCACACATAGCCTACATAATTATTGTCACAAGATCGGCGGCACACTCAGGCACTGACATGCAAGCCCTACTGAGACAAATTCGAAGACCCCAGTTTGATTTTCCGTCCCCTCGGCATATTATTGTAAAACAATAGTAAAACAAATTGTTCACTGATTGTGACATTCAGACCAAGGGGAAACATCCGAAGCCGGCAGAACTCATCATGCAGCCCAGTCTCATACAAGATCTCCCGCGACGTGTAAATAGTGTTTGGCATGTGATCTAGTGGGAATATGTCAGTGAAAGCTCAGGCTTCAGTCCCCCAAAAAGTCGCTGCCGACGGTGAAATGGTAAATTATACGGATTTATTTATAGTGACAATTTTTTTCCGTCCCAATATCGTAGAACAGAACAAGAGGCGAAGACGTTGATACTGCTAACAGATACACATGAAGTCATATACTGACGAGGAAAAGAAATGCGACATTTTTAGAATCATCGGAAACACTGATTCTAAACGATTCGCAATGTCCCATTTCTTTTGCTCGTCAATATAAAAACGCGTTCCTCCACCGCAGCCTGTGTATGAAAGTACAAAAAGAAATCCGTACGTCACATGATCGCCTCAGAAATGTCATACTCGGAGGAAATCGAAAGCTCTATTTTCCCATATTCTCGGTACGTTGTCAGTTATGACTCTTTCACTTCCATCACCGAAGGCGATGATGGACCGACCGTTGTGGCTCAAAGGTAGTGCTGTAATCATTCTGAACTCGCGCCTTCACTTAACTCATTCTACCCCAACATCGAAATCCCAAATTTTGCCCATGTCTCTGGGGTAGAATGAGTTAAGCCTTTTTTGTAAATGTGCCAGCGACAGAAAGCTGTTTAATAATAATAATAATAACAATAATAATAATAATAATAATAATAATATCTTCATCATCTTGTCTGGCTCTGTTATAAAAATCATCATCATCATCATTATTATTATTATTATTATTATTATTATTATTCCAACCTCAAAAAGCTTTTCATCTAGAACAGAATTCTGCCTAACAGTGTGGCTGTCGGTAGCACTTTTTGTCAAGGAGATTCCTACGCTGAAATCACCTTTACCCCCCAAAAATTAATATGGGCAGCCAAAGGGTTAATAAGCTCGGCGCCTCTTCTTCCTGTCGTCATGCCAGTGCAGTTGTTACTGTCGATCCATCTTTGTCGACATAATTCTGCGATCACTAAATGTGCGACATTTTGCTGTGGCACAGAAGCAGGGATGTAGGGCCTAGTATTATGTGATGACGCCAGAAGATCGCCCAGTGCATCTCGGGCAAAATCGAAGGTCCTATTTTCGCCTTCGCTCGGCATGGGCATGTTAGCAATTTCCGTACATGTGTTGAACCACATGGTCAGGAAACCTGCGCAAGGTAAGTCCTGTGACACGGCTCCTCCAGAGCCGCTGTCAGGGGACATAACTTGCGTAGGCTTCCTGGGCCTGTTGTTCAGTTGCTCAGTGTCATTAACCTTTGAAGAGGAGACGTAAACATGGTTTACTCTTGATGGTCTCCGGATGGCTGGTACAGGCACTCGACTATGGTGATTAAGAAACACGCTTTGAAAAGATAGTAACAACACAATTTATTAATATTCCGTGTTTTTTTCAAAATAGACAAACAAGCAAATATAGAGATCAGTCGCAACTTATTTTCATATCGCAGAAATATTAATAAATTGTGTTGTAACTGTATTTTCTAAGCGTGTTTCTTTCTCCGTTGGGTTCTTATCTGCATTTTACACTCTTGGTAATGGTAGTCACATGTTTGGTCTGGATTATGGTGATTAAAAACTAGTTATGAGCAGATCGACCTCTTTAGCATTGCGTTTGAAGAGGTGTCGAGCTAATCTGGTAGTGTCCTCTGAGACGTATACTTTGCGCACATCCGACAAGGTCGAGAACTTTTCCTACTGCATATTACATTTTTATGCGTCAAATTCTGCTGTATGATGACAAAAAAGCGAAGTACGTGTATTTTTGTGAAGAGAAATATTTCAACAGAAATGGACATATAGCTTTTGATATTCTATGGCAGAATGTCCTAAGACGTCACTCCGTTACTCAGCTTAGCTTTTTTTTTACACGAAAGAGGTCTCTCTCTCTCTCTCTCTCTCTCTCTCTCTCTCTCTCTCTCTCTCTCTCTCTCTCTCTCTCTCTCTCTCTCTCTCTCTCTCTCTCTCGCTCTCTCTCTCTCTCTCTCTCTCTCTCTCTCTCTCTCTCTCTCTCTCTCTCTCTCTCACACACACACACACACACACACACACATACACACACAGACATGCGCGCATCTCCAGGAGACATAGATCCGGAGAGCGCATGAGGATCTATGTCTCTTGGAGATGTTTGGGAGCATGCACGCACTAACACGCACGCACACACACACACACACACACACACACACACACACACACACACACACAACACAACACAACACAACACAACACAACACAACACACACACACACACACACACACACACACACACACACACACACACACACACACATTGTCGCGCTTTTAGAAGAGTATGCAGGTGACCCGATATAGCTAGTTTGGAGAAAGACATTGGATAAGTTCAGTCGTTAGCCAGCTTTGTACCCTTTCAACCTCCTCAGTAAAAAAAAAAAAAAAAAAAAAAAAAAATCTTTTCAGAAAAAAATTAAAACAGTAAAAAAATCTTGACTTCTGGAGAAAGTCAGACAGTGGCGGTGACGTAAAAGAAGCAACTCCGTCACCACGCAGACATTGACACAATACTCTAAATATGACGCTAATCTCTCTCTCTCTCTCTCTCTCTCTCTCTCTCTCTCTCTCTCTCTCTCTCTCTCTCTCTCTCTCTCTCTCTCTCTCTCTCTCTCACACGGATCCTCATGCGCCCGTAGGGCGCATGAGGATAAATGCCTCTTGGAGATGTTTGGAGCGCGCGCGCACGCACGCACTAACACGCACACACACATCGACTCGCTTTCAGAAGAGCATGCAAGTGACCCGCGTCCTTAGTATGTCATGTAGGCCTATCTAGGTAAACTCAACCTGCTTATAGTGTAACCCAGATTCTTCAGAAAAAGATGATCCTTAATTAACACCCATTCCCTCTCTCTCAGAAAGTAATACCAAAAGGTTTTCCCAAACAGTTTAAAAGATATTTATTTTCACTATAACATCAATAATAGGATCAATTAACCGGTTGTATGGCAACACAAAAACATCAGTGACTCAGAGACAAAATAAAGCATGAGAGAGCAGACTGACAGCAACCCGATCCGTGGACACTGTAATAAACAACAACAAAAATATAGGTGCCATAACATAAAACAAAGGCAATGGTTTTTTTCCCATTACAAATATTCATTCTAGAACACTATAATTGAGCACACCGTGGGACCTAATACAAAATAGATCCTTCGATTTAACTGCAAAACCCCTCACAGCAAAAACACAGTATATTAGGGCTATGTTATGCCTGTTTGATCTGGCCCGAGCAGCTCAAGCGCAACAAAGCTATACAAATCACCCTGTTTAAACTTATTCCATAAGTTTAATACATGTCGGTTAATACAACAGCCCTACGCGTGATTGTATCATCCCAACACCAAGAAATCCACCCTTTAAGCCCCATTTAAGACTGCAGGTGAAAATCCAATTACAAACAAACACTAATCAATATATCATATGGCTCAAAGTCAGATATTACCAATTCCACAGATACATGTTGAGGCAAAGATACACATGGTTCTTGCACTATTAGAATCCAAGAATATCCCCTGCATCACAATATAATTCGCATAAAAAGAAACTCATCCTATACATTTAATGCAATCCCTAAATGAAGTCAACAATATTTCTTAATTAAAACACTTTACCAACCTAAATTAGCATCCGAGAGGTCAGTGCATGCTCTATGTCGCCGCTCAAACAATGAAATGGCAGAGGAAGAGGAATTATCAAAAAGGAAATTGCCACAACAGGAAGTAAAAAAATCAGAACCAAAATAATTACTAAAATATTACAAACTACACCAAAAAGTATTCCTGCGATATTATTACAAGGTCATTTCCAAAAACCAAAACTAAAAAATATGCTTGAGAAAAAAGGAAAATTTATTTGTCTCTGTCTAAAAAGGGAAAACAACAAGAACAATTCTAATGTCAATCCACTAAGCTTACTCAAAATACAATTTATTAACCTATCACAGAGGTGATATAGGTTACAATAGCAAGACCGAAATTGTACCGCGAAATTCTAGTTTTGTCACCATTTTCTCAAGCCTATGAAGCGAAAGTGAAACTCATATTACGTAAAATATACAATTAGGTAAAAACTAAAACTGACGTCATGATAAATTGCGTTTGACAAACCAATGACGCGTATATCCTGCGCCCCTTATAGAGCTCACTGGCGCATTGGCAGATGTGCGAGACTGTTTCAATAGGAGATATTTCAACATCAGAATCAGGTCAAAGACAAAAGGTAGAGACACTTGACAGCGAGGACAGATCTCATATAGAAGGGACTTTGTGGGTTATTGTTCATCCCATCTTGTTTTTAATAATAAAATAATTCACCTATTGTGTTCGTTAATTTTTTGCCTTGATTTTTGTTTTCTGGTTTACACGTATTTCTGTTGTGTCCAGACTTTATTTGTTTGTGTGACACATGCCGCTGGTCCTTACTGTGTCTTGTGTACGTGTATCACCCCAAAACGATGTTTCTGATGATGATACAGTGTTTTTCATTTGATAAGATTATCTGAGAACCTGCTAAGGCCCAAACGCTCAGCGACAGTTTAGCTACTCCTGCATTTCAGGATGCTTTAGTAGCTGCTACTGCTGAGATCGATCGTGATATAAATAGTGCATTAGAAATTTTCACAGGTGCTATCAAAGACGCTGCTAGTTGCATGACAAACAATTTCACTCCTCCAAAGGCAACACACACAAAACAAACACCGCTAGTCACCCTTGGTTTGACCAGGAATGCAGAAATGCAAAAATGAGAACGCGTAAAGCCTTACGTATACTCAACCCTTGTCATCTGTTGTGAGTCGGCATAGTTGTGGTTTCCATAAATATGCCGACGACACACAGCTGCTCAGGGACTCCAAGCCATGTGATGTCCCTGTTGTAATTAAGGAAATAGAACTCTGTATATCATCTGTTAAAAAATGGATGTTAATGAACAAGCTCATGCTGAATGGTGGCAAAACTGAGTCCATGTGTGTCGCGTCACATCACACTCTTTCCCAGGTCACCTGCAGCAGCTTGACTGTTGGTGAAGCTGCCATACCTTTCAAACGCTGTGTTCGTGACCTTGGTGTTCTTTTGGACTCTACTTTGTCTATGCATGACCATATCACTTCCATCTGTAGAGCAGCCTATTTTCAGCTGAAGAAAATCAGCTCTGTAAGATCTTTCCTGACTCAGTCTGCCACCACTCAGCTTGTGTCTTCACTGATTTTGAGCCGCATTGATTATTGTAATTGTTTGTTTGCTGGTCTGCCATCTGAAGAACTGGCTCGACTTCAGAGAATATTAAACAGTGCAGCTCGCGTCATTTTTCAGAAATCAAAAAAAGATCATGTGTCATCCTTGTTGTACCAACTTCACTGGCTTCCCATCAAAGCTAGGATTGAGTACAAGGTAGCTACTTTCGCCTTCCGTCATTTCGATGGTACATTGCCTCCCTACCTTTCCAGTATGTTAATTACTTATCAAGCCTCCCGCACCTTACGTTCTAGCAGTGAAAAACTTTTGAAAGTACCGAAAATAAATACAAAGTCCTTTGGTCAAAGGTCCTTTTGTTTCCAGGCCCCTGTCATTTGGAATTCGCTTCCGAAGCACATTCGTGATGCCCCGACAGTAATTTCTTTCAAAAGTCAGCTTAAAACTCATCTTTTCCAGTCTCACTACTGTGTCTTACTAAATTCCAGTCTCTTTTCTGTTTCACAATAACATCGTGATGATCCTGTGCCAGTCCTTGTTGCGATGGTTGTTTGTGCTTTGGGTGTGTTTATGTGCTGTTAATTTTAGAATTTGTATTGTAATATTTGTATTTTGTGGGGTTTTTTGTTTATTGATTTGTGTTTAGGTTTTAACTTTGATTTGCATTGTACAGCGCTTAGAGCCTGCACTGCAGGGAGTTTGCGCTTTATAAATATAATTATTATTATTATTATTTATTATTACGTACATACACAAAAAACAAAACCATGGAAAATAAAGCAACGTTTGTTAATGAGAGAAAAACAATACAAGAGATTACTTAGAGCTAAAGAAGTTAATTTTAAGAGGGAAACTGTTGACAAAATTCTTCAGTATAGACATAACTCTCAGACATTTTGGAAGGAAATTAAGAAATAGAAAAGAGAACGTCGTTTAAGAAACAATATAACAAAGAAGCAGTGGTTTGATCATGCCTCTAGCATTTTAAATGAAAACATAGCACAACAAGAGAATAATGATGATGTATTTTTATCAGAAGACTCTGATTCTGATGAAGCCTTATTTCATGACCTAGATATTAACATAGAAGAAACAGAAGTTATTGCTGCTTTAAAACATGCTAAAGCAGGAAAGGCCCCCGGGCCTGATGGAATTATAAATGAAGTTCTTAAAGTCTCCAACCCAGCTATCATCTCGTTTCTCACTAAGTATTTTAATGTTTTATTCAACAAGGGGTTGTTCCCCAGAGAATGGTCTAAAGCTATTATTTTCCTACTTCACAAGAAAGGAGATGTAAATAATCCAGATTATTATCGTGGTATTGCTCGGATTAGCTGTGTTTGTAAACTGTATACTTGCATTTTGAACAGAAGGTTAACAGACTGGGCTGAGGAACATAATATTCTGTCTGAAACACACGGGTTTAGGAAATCCTATTCTACTGTGGACCATATATTTACACTTTATGCTATTGTTCAACAACAACTTTTACAAATAAAAAGTTTATGTGGCTTTTGTTGACTTCCGCAAAGCCTTCGATACTGTTAAAAGAGGTGTGCTTTGGAATATTTTACTGAAGGCTGGAGTGCGAGGCAAAATGCTTTCAGCTATGAAGGCAATGTATGACTCAGTGAAATTTTGTGTTAGAGACAGCCTGAATTGTACAGCGTATTTTGAGTGTTTCCAAGGTTTAAAACAAGAATGTTTAGCATCACCGACATTGTTCTCCTTTTTGATTAATGACCTTGCTGTGTACATTATTGAAAATGGTAAACATGGCTTGCAACTAAAAACCGATGCAGCAGAACTGTTTTTGTTGATGTTTGCAGATGACATTGCTTTGTTTTCATCAACCCCCAATGGCATTCAGACTCAGCTGAACAATTTATACAAAGAAGCATCTAAACTTGGTTTGTCTGTTAACCTAGACAAGACGAAAATAATTGTGTTTCGAAATTGTGGGTATTTGTCAAAATATGAAAAATGGATTTACGGGGAAACGAGCGTAGAAGTTGTCAATATGTATATGTACCTTGGGTTAAACTTTACCACACGTTTGAGTCTAAACACATCCGTCGATGACTTAGTCACTAAGGCAAAAAAAAATGTGTAATCGAAATTTTCTGTATGTTGAAGAAAATCAACTGCGCTAGTCCTGATGTTTTTTTTTTCAAGCTGTTTGATGCGCAGGTTGTCCCAATTTTGTTGTATGCCTCGGAAATTTGGGGTATAAACGAGTGTGCCGAAATTGAAAGAGTTCATACATTTGCATGTAAAAGTTTTCTTAATGTCAACTTCCGCACACCGAACCTGATGGTTTATGGTGAACTTGGTCGATGTCACCTGTCAGTATTAACGTCAGTAAGATGTGTTTTCTACTGGCTTCGACTCTGTGCTTTACCTGTTACTAGATTTGCAAGTATGGCTTATATGCTTAAAGATTTAGACGATAAAGGGAAAGGAACATGGGTGTCAAAGATAAAGAATTTGCTTTTTCGAAATGGGTTTGGTCATGTGTGGATTTCACAAGGTGTTGGAAACAGGAATGCTTTTATAAACAAGTTTAAACAAAGGATGGTTGATTGCTCCAAACAAAACTGATCATCAAAGCTTTCTGAGAGTGAACGTTTTACTGTGTATCGTAGTTTTAAACATACACTTGTACAAGAAAATTATTTTGAACTGGTTAAGCCAACTTATGTCAAAAATCTATACATCAAATTTAGACTTGGCATAACCGAATTGCAAAGTAACAAACAAAGATATAGTACTCCCAATGCTGTAACGAAAGTGTGTCCATTGTGTGCCAAGGCTGTGGAAGATGAAATTCACTTTATGTTTTATTGTCCATTCTATGATAAACTGCGTGTCAAATACCTATGTAAGTTTGACCTTATGGAACGCAAAAAGAAAGAATTGTGTATCCTAGACACTACTAACCCGCAGTCTATTGCCGATTTAGCAAGCTTTGTATTCCATGCATTTAAACTCCGTAGCAGCATGCTTGTATGATTCCACGTGCAAAATATGGTTCTTACTCCGACCTGGTCTGTGTCAGTAGTACACGGCTGTGGCCTGGATTTGGATACCGCATTTTACATCTGGGTCAAAAGTGGCGATTATGTGCTGGCGTAGATCGAATGTAAATGTGTGTGTTTGTGTGTGTGTGTGCGTGCGTGTGTGTGTGTGTGTGTGTGTGTGTGTGTGTGTGTGTTTTGATATAAACATAGCCATATGGCTTTTATGTGCACCTGAATTATAAATTATGTAATGTCTCACTCCATTGTATGGACATTTTGTCTGAGTCTCTCTCTCTCTCTCTCTCTCTCTCTCTCTCTCTCTCTCTCTCTCTCTCTCTCTCTCTCTCTCTCTCTCTCTCTCTCTCTCTCTCTCTCTCTCTCTCTCTCTCTCTCTCTCTCTCTCTCTCAGCAAGAAATCGTCAGCCATTCCTTCTAGTATTACTGCAGAAACTTTTAATAAACATTTTCTGTCTGTTGCCGAGTCAATCATACCCTCAAACGGTAACGCGTCTTACACATGCCCGGAGGCCCTACTTAACTTTTGTAAGCAGAAGACTAAGGACAAACCCCCATTCTCTATACCGCCTCTAGCTGTGTATGAAGCAGGAAAACTGATCGGGTCACTGAAAAACAAAAAGTCATCGGGACCTGACGAGATCAGCCCTAAAATAATGAAACTGTCCCTTCCCTATACAGTAGAATCGTTAACGTATATTTATAACTTATGTATCCAACAAAATATGTTTCCATCAGAACTGAAGCAAGCCAAGGTTATCCCTTTGCCTAAGTCAAAAGATCTGTCAGATGTTAATAACTATAGACCCATTTCAATATTATCCAGCCTTTCCAAACCTCTTGAAAGACACGTGCACAAACACCTTTATCAATATTTGGAGAGTCGCAGTCTTTTGCACGTATTTCAGTCCGGCTTTCGCCCCAAGCATTCTTGCCACACGGCACTGACAAGACTTATTGATGCGTGGCTAGCATCCATAAATAACTCCCAAATAACTGGGTCGATCTTTATTGATTTTAAGAAAGCTTTTGACCTTGTAAATCATAACATTCTTTTGTCAAAACTTCAAGCATATCATGCAGGTGCTGTCTCATTGTTTACTTCATATTTAAGCGGAAGGAAGCAAAGAGTACTGTTAAATGGATCCTACTCCTCGTATGGTCTCGTCAAAAGCGGAGTGCCTCAGGGCTCTGTCCTTGGGCCATTGCTGTTCTGCATATTTATCAATGACCTTCCACTGCATATTAGTTGCCAGGATATTTCTTGTGACATGTTTGCTGACGACTGCACACTACATACTCCTCACAAAGATGTAGCTGCAATTAGCACGCGTCTGCAGGAAAGCCTGCATGAGGTCACCGACTGGTGTCATTCCAACTCCATGTCCCTGAATCCGTCAAAAACAGAATGTATGGTTATAACCACACGTCAAAAGCACCAGCTATGCCCGCTCTCTCTTAGTCTGTGTATAAACGACAGCCCAATTGAGCAAGTATCACACCACCGCCTCTTAGGGGTCACTATAGATGATCAGCTTAAATGGCAACTGCATATTAATAATGTGTGCAAAAGGGTTTCCAGCGGCCTGTATATGTTGTCAAAATTGAAAACAATTACTGACACAGATGCGCGTCTTCTTTTCTACAATGCTCATGTCAAATCGCACATAGACTATGCATCAACAGTGTGGGATGGTTCTAGTGATGTACATTTGAAGAGGCTGAACTCCCTACATAGGAGAGCTGCTAAGCTTATATTTCCCGATCCCGAACTCTCAACTGACGAAAAGCTTAAAACTTTAAAAATGCTCCCTCTATCCCATCACTTTCAGTTCAATAAAGGTGTATTGATGTACAAGCTGTACAAGCAGTCATGTCCACTGTACTTGAGTTCTTTTTTCTCAGAACGGATATCTGTTGCATCTAGACATGGACACCATTTCAAAGTACCCCTGCCGCGTATTGATTTATTCAAAACCAGTTTGTCATTTTCGGGAAGTTCATTCTGGAATTCTATTCCTGCAGAAATCAGAAACGCAAAGACGCTCACCTCATTTAGGGTCAGCCTCTTCAAACACCTAGAATCTCTGACGTAATCTAATCATTACAGTACAGGGATAACTTGCGCGTGTGTTCAGGTGTGTGTGTGTGTGTGTGTGTGTGTGTGTGTGTGTGTGTGTGTGTGTGTGTGTGTGTGTGTGTGTGTGTGTGTGTGTGTGTGTGTGTGTGTGCGCGCGCGAGAGTGAGAGAGACACAGAGAGAGAAAGAGAGCGTCTGTTTTTTTTTTGTTTGTTTTTTTATATAATATACAGTGGACCATAATATCTGAGTGTCAAGAGTACATTGAATACTGCATGTACTATGTATAATGTTTTTGCCTTCATATGTGTGTACGCGATATTTTTGGGCGCGCGCTCACGTGTGTGTGTGTGTGTGTGTGTGTGTGTGTGTGTGTGTGTGTGTGTGTGTGTGTGTGTGTGTGTGTGCGTGCATGCTGTGTGTGTGTGTGTGCATGCTGTGTGTGTGTGTGTGTGTGCATGCTGTGTGTGTGTGTGTGTGTGTGTGTGTGTGTGTGTGTGTGTGTGTGTGTGTGTGTGTGTGTGTGTGTGTGAGACAGAGAGAGAGAGAGAGAGAGAGAGAGAGAGAGAGAGAGAGAGAGAGAGCACACATATAATATACATATTTGCCTTTGCTGTATGAATTCTAATGTACTTAATGATTTTCTGTGTATTGCTTTACTTTGCATTTTTACTCATTTTATATTTTTGTGCGTACGCGTTATGCGCGTACGTATGTCTGGAGTGCGTGTCCGAGAGCGTGTGTGTATATGTGTGCGTGTGTGTCTAAGTGCGTGCGTGTGCAAGTTTGTCTGTGTGAGCGTGCGTGTGCGTGCGTATGTGCGGGCGTGCGTGCGTGAGCGAGTGCATACATGCGTCAGTGTGTGGTATGTGTATGTTTACATGTCTATGTCATTTATGTAGTAGATGTAGCAACGGCAAGTTTGAAAACTGGTCCTGTTACCAATAACTTCTACCGTTGGAAAATAAATAAAGGTTCATTGTTCTCTCTCTCTCTCTCTCTCTCTCTCTCTCTCTCTCTCTCTCTCTCTCTCTCTCTCTCTCTCTCTCTCTCTCTCTCTCTCTCTCTCTCTCTCTCTCTCTTTCTTTAACAACCAGACTGCAGGTGGTGGTCGTGACCGCCGTCAGCGACGTGAAGGACAAGCCAACACTTACGCCGATGTCGCAGCCGGCAGACAGTCCGGCCCGCTGCAGCACCCAACCTGGAATCACACTATGGTGCTGCACTATGTTCGGTGCTGCATCGGAGAGTCAAGGTGGACTGTCAGTGTCCTCTGCTATAGCACAAAGTCTGGAATCACAGTACAGCGAATCCAGGTTTGGTGGTACAGCAGAAAGTCAAAGTAGCTATCAGCAACAAATGGCGGGCCAGTCACTATCCTATGTGGCAACAACCACCACTACCGCCATACAGAGCCGCGTTTCCACAGTATCGCGAGGCGGGTCCATGGGGACACTTCAGCATGACGCAAACACCCTATCCTTTCAGCGTCCTCCGCTCACATACACGCCATACGCACAGCCCACTCGGCACCGGCCTCCACGTGTCTCTTCAGTCTCTTCAGTCACTGACTGAGTAGGCTAGTGAAGGGGTGCCATCTTTGTCCAGGATTAGGACTTGACGTCAGCAGATATGTTGTTCAGTCTTTTTCGCTGGTCCGGTTTGTAAGGAGCTGTGCTAACCCAGGTCTTACCATGTTGGATAGGTCCTTAAAAATACGCATTAGTTTTTGGTCCTTTGGATCCCGAGTGTTTGCCGTGCTTGGAGACCCGTGTCGGGGGAGAAGAGCATCCTGGTGGCTGAAACACCCCACTTTGGCCTTGACTTCTATTTAAACGCGCGGGAGGCTAGGAATACCGGCCTAGTCAGTCGGCTCTTGTCACGTTGAGTCCTATCCCACTGTTGACATGCAGATTGATATACGGAGCACCATGATATAGCCTCTGCTGCTGATTCGGTGCTTGACGCCTGTATTCCCCTACATTCAACATTGTGATAGAAATCCGTGGCTCAGACGGTTCAATCGGGCTTAACCCCCTGAGTATATCTTTCGGGCAGTCTCCATCGTGCGTCGGCTGGAGACCCGCCGACAAATGCATTTTCCCTTGTTGAGCTTGGTGGTGGGCGGGGGCCCCCGGGGGATGAATATCTATCATACTACAATATGGAAACCCCCCCAAAAAAAACTAAAACTGGCACCAAAGCGGCACATGGCCACGACCTTGTCCTTGAGAATGATAGCGACTCCGACTGTGAGGAAGCGACGCCTCAGGCATCGGCCGTCTGGCCTCGCTTTCTCATTGTCCACAGCAAAGTTAAAGAGAAGCCTGTTTGAAAGCTGCACCCTTTTCTGGTGGGGTAGACCCTCAGGAGCCGTTTGGCAGGCCTGAGGCCCAGCGCCTCAGGTCTTTTGACTTGCTGGTAGAGTGCCGTACCCGGGCTACTGAGGCTCTCCTCTATCGGAGACATTCCAGTGGAGGTCACACCCCACAAAACAATGAATTCTTCTAGAGGAGTGATTAAAGATCAAGCATGGCAGAACTGTCAGAAGATGAACTTGTACGCAACCTTAAGTCGCAGGGGGTGACTTACGTCAGGCGCTTCGCTTCCAGGTGGGGAGATCCGTCTCCCTACCAGCATCCTGACGTTTGGCACCCCCACCCCTCCTACTACCATCTGGGGAGGTTACTACTCCCTCAAAGTGAAGAAGTACGTCCCTCTCCCCCTCCGGTGCTTTGTGCCAAAAGTATGGTCATGGGCAGAAGACATGCCGCCAGGTATAGGCTTCATGCGCCCGTTGCACTAAGCCCAGACACTCTGCTGAGTCCTGCACAGCCACTCCCCCTGTGTGTGAATTGCCAGGGGGCGCATATGGCTTCGGACAAAAAGTGCCCTCGTTGGATATCCGAGTGCAAGATTCAGCAGGTGCGTGTGGAGAAGGGGCTGTCCTTTGCGGACGCCAAAACACTGCTTGACGGCCCTGGTGCAGCTGAGGCTGCCCCAAACTCTAGTAACACCTCTGTGTATACATTCAGTGCTGCAGTGGCAGGCAAGCACCCCACCAAAGATTTCTCATGTCAAACCCCAACTTCTTGGTTGGGGGCGGAGCCTCGGCTCCTCTCGCCCCTGGAGAGTAACCCTCCTCCAGTGGTGACGAGGAGCCAGGGAACGCAGAGGGCGGACGCTACCGGTCCGGTGGCACCGCCTTCTGCTGACCCTAAGCCTCAGCCCCCACCCAAGCCTGTCAATCTTACTACAAAGGCTTCTGGCTCTGGTCAGCCTTCTAAGGCCGCTAACTCTAGCGGCAGGAACGCTGCCCAGAACCAGGTCTAAGAAAGCTACGTAACCGCTGTGCGCACGGGCCCAGAAAGGGGACACTGATGCCCCCCTTCAAAACACCCCCACCCGGGTCTGCCCTGGGGGACGTGGGTGGGGTTAGGTACTTTTTAGTTCCCAGGGTCACCCTGGTCAGCCCCACAGGGTGAGTTTTCCTCTCTATTCTGGGGCATGTGTTTCTGTCTACCCGAGGTCCATTCACCTGTATTTGCCTTTTTAAAACTCTCCCTACTGTCTGCACTGCCTGTAGCTCTTGATATTGGATGTGTGTTGCCAAATGGTCTTAGCTTTATTTAGGTCCCATGTGTTAGGTTTATTTAACGTATTTGACCGGCTGGCGACATACATTCAATGTTCTGTTTAGGTTTTTTTTTTCACAAGCAGTGCAGGCACGTCCTGAGAAAGCCTTGTTGCTGTCGGGACGTTAAGCAATGTACAATCAATCAACCCCCTTCAAAACAAATATGCTGCATTGGAGGAGCAGGTGGAGGGAGTGGAAGTTGTCGTAGCTGGTGTTGCGGCAGCTCCACTCCTCTCATCTCCGAAGAACCGGAAGAGGCCCGGGAGCCGGCCCCTCTCTGTTTCTTCGACTCCTTCCAAAGCAAAGGACAAGGGGGGAAGAAACTCTTCTCCCCCACATAAGACATAACTATGTACTCTCTTCTTCCGTGGAAGTGTCGTGGTTTTCGCGCTAACTTTGAGGAATTACGTCTTTTAGTCAAGTCCTATAACCCCTCAGTAATATCTCTTCAGGAGACTTACCTGAAGACTTCTGAACCTGTCTCTTTTAATGGTTTTAACGCTATCCAAAAGGCTCTGTTTCGGAGAGGCGCTCGGGTGGGGTGACTCTTCTCATTAGCTGTCAAATTTTATGTAGCCCCGTTAGCATCGACACCTGTCTTCAAGCTGTCGCAGCTCGGGTTACCTTAAGATGACTATAACCATATGCAGTGTTTACCTGCCACCATCCCTGCGAGTCTGTAGTAATGATATTTTTACCTTAGTTGATCAGCTGCCCCCTCCCTTTATTCTTATGGGAGATTTTAACGGTCACGCTCACCTGTGGGGTAGTGACCACTATGATGGCAGAGGTCAGATGTTAGAAGATGTTTTTTCTTAACTTAACTTATGTGTCTTACTCTTTAACGATGGCTCACCTACCTACTCTAACCCAGGTTCAGGATCTAGTTCTGTTCTAGACCTCACTGTGTGTGATCCTTCTCTCATGCTGGACTTGAAGGTTCACGACGACCTGTGTGGTAGTGACCACTTCCCAGTAGTCCTGTCATCGCGGTCAGCTGTGAGGAGGACCCACCAGTGGGGCGATGGAATTTCAAGAAAGCTAACTGGCCTCTCTTCGCCTCCAACTGTCAGTCTCGTATTACAGAAGGGGTGGTCATGTCAGCTGAAGAACCTGTTTCTTGTTTTAATTCTATTTTGTTGGACGTAGCGAGTGAAACCATCCCTAAAACTTCCACATCAGTCCCTCGGAAGCCGAGAGTACCATGGTTCAACGAAGAGTGCCGCAAGGCTCAAAAAATGCGCAAATCTGCTCAGCGACGTGCTTTTCGTAATCCGTCACAAGTGAATGTTTTAACCTTTAAAAGACAGAGAGCAAAGGCCCGTTACATTTGTAAACTTGAACGCCGCCAGCACGGGTTGGAGGGATTGCGTGTATGGCTGTTTTCCTTACCTCTTCGTGTAGATGGCCACACCCCGCCTTCAGAAAATTTTAGGCTGCATTTGTGACTGCTTTTAATTACCCTGCCACCTAGGTAGCCACACACCGACTTCAGAGGATTTTATATCTGGTTCCAGAGAAATTTGTAATGCTGGGAGATTTACCATGGCTGAAGGTAATCCATCACAACATTCTTTTAACAATATTTGCTGTCGTCTCGGTGGTTTTGGCTGAAGTCAGCTGACGACAGCAGCCTTTGCCAAGGGCATTGACATTTAATCACTTGAATGTTGTCCCTGCAATCATTGGCTTAACCTGCCGTGAACTTTCTCAATCTACGTTGACTGGAGGCATTAGTTCATCTGTCCCCTGAAGGTGTAAGGCTCCTGAGAATCTGCCTCTTGCTTTAAGGTGGAGCTGGCCGCAGGGGTTTTAAAAGATTTGTGAGCATCAGTACCTTTGCACTGCGGATTGATGGGGTGGCTGTTGCTCTGCACAGTTGTTGACCTTAGTTCGAAAATCGCCAAGTTCAAATGTACTTGGTTAACTCAGCTCATGTCAACTAGATTAGCAGAGAACGTGTGCAAGCCGTAAGTCCAAAATGTCAGACCAGCACACTACTATAGTACATGATATGGCTTATTAATGCTGGTCATATATATATATATATATATATATATATATATATATATATATATATATATATATATTATATATATATATATATTATATATATTATATATATAGCAGTGCATGTGAACTAAACTTATAAGGTCCTATATTTCTTATCTCTGTAACTAAGCAGTGATTCGAAGGGAATGTCAGCATAGGAAGAGAGGTGTGAGCATTTGCTAATCAGTGTCAGTGGTTGACGAACAGTTTCCGTTAGTAAATGACTTTGCACTGAGCTAGCAGGTCACCGTCATTTTAGTACAGTACTTACTTTCTTTTTCACAAGCTCAACCTTGCAACGGCAGTTTACCTTTAACGCATTTTTGCCTTGACACTGCATCGACCGTGATAGTTCAAGGGTGGTGCCAGAATAACTTGGCGCCTACGGGCGCCAAGCTATTCTGGCACCACCCTTGAACTATCATGATCGATCCGTCTCCTGGATTGTAATGCAATCTTCAGATGACAACTCCAACCTTTGGGGGTTTCGGCCTTAGGGCACAATGGATTAATTCGTAAAATGTTCCCGTAGTCAGGATTGTATGGTACGACTTGTGTGTCGACAGCCTTGAAAGTGTGCTTGGCGCACCCACGATATTATAATCAATGAATGTCAAACGATACCTGTAAATAGTGTGTGCACAGTGGTGTAGAACAGGCAACAGAATACACATCGGTAATTTGAAACTCTGAAACTTATGGAAGCCTACAAAAAAAAATAGACTCTCATAAGCCGCCGCATTCGCGGGGAGCTCATGAGTATCTATGCATCTTGTTGAGACCAATTTGCATCCATGCTCCTTGGACGGTTGTCGATTGGTCGTCGTTGAAGGTACGCAGATTTCAGAAACAAAATATGCCTACCCTGGCAGGTAACTTGAAACTGAGTTTACCGTATGGAAGTCGGACAAGACCTAAGTTAGACTCAGTTTTAGATTACTTTGTGTCATCGTTCGCCTGTATCCTACCAAAGGTCTATTCTTTATTACACTTATAGGATATTTGGTCCTACTCAAACAGGCAACTGCAGGCCACATTTTACTGTTCCATCGACCATTTACCGCTCTTACCTCTATTCATCCTGATACAATATTGCTTGACATAAATTTACCTATGATAGTTCAAGGGTGGTGCCAGAATAGCTTGGCGCCTCAGGGTATTCTGGCACCACCCTTGATCTAATCTGTAATGTAGCCTTCATAGGACAATTAGCAATTTAATTTTTTTTTAACAGCCTCAGGTTGTAATGGGTTAAAGGTTAGGGCAACGTCAGTGGGTTTTTTTTTTTTTTCTTCTGAACTTACCTGTTTGGTGCACAAAAACCATCAAACATTGAAACATCTATAGTTGATAACGCTTATTGGATCTTTAGTTCTACTGAGACGACTGCAGGCCACAACTTGACTGTTCCTTCGAGCATTTACCGTTCTTACCTCTATATTGAACTGATTAATGGTTACGGCAATCTCAGTGGGTTTCTTACTGAACTTCCCTGTTTTGGTGCACAGAAAGACCCATTCAGTTCCTCAGCCAAACTGTTCTAATAATAATAATAATAATAATAATAATAATAATAATAATAATAATAATAATAATAATAATAATTTATGCAATAAGTGTATTAGGTTATTAAATATAAAAAAAAATTGATGACGTGTTTTGATTTGAAATCACAGGGGCGAGGAAATTCAAGAATTATGTGCCCTTGGCAGGCAACGAGAATCACTAAGGAAATGTCGTTTGTATCCGCACCTGTTGACGTCGGCAGCCCTTGTCAGCTGAAGGACATAGCCAGCTTCGTAATCCTGTTTTGTAACCTCAATTTGTTTTGTTCCACTGTCACAGGTACATTGAAGGTCATACATTGTTAGACTGGAAACGAATTGAACAGGACTCGAATGACTGCTTACTTACTTACTTACTTATGCCTGTCACCCCTACCCGGGTATAGGCCATCGACGAGAGACCTCCAGCAACTCCTGTCCTGTGCTTCTCCTTCGATTCTACTCCAGGTGGTTCCCAGTCTCTTGATGTCTGCTTGGAGGTCTCGACGCCAGGAGTTTCTCGGCCTACCTCTTTTCCTCTTTCCCTGGGGGTTCCATGACAATGCCTGCCTAGTGATACTGGAAGCTGGCTTTCTCAGACTGTGACCGATCCATCCCCATCTTCTTCGCCCAATTTCATTCTCTGCTGTTATCTGCTCTGTTCTTTCCCAGAGTCTGACGTTGCTGATCTTCTCTGGCCAGTGGATTTTCAAAATTCTTCTAAGGCAACTGTTCATGAAGGTCTGTACTCTGTTGACTGTGGTTTTTGTCAATCTCCATGTCTCTGCTCCATATAGGAGAACTGCTTTTACATTGGAGTTGAAAATCCGGACTTTGGTGTGTTGTGATAGCTCTCTGGAACTCCACACTTTTTTCAACTGGAGAAAGGCTGCTCTGGCTTTACCGATTCGTGCTCTGACATCTGCATCAGTGCCGCCTTTTTTGTCTATGATGAATGACTGCCAAGACGTAACCAAATTTGGAACCGTTTTATGATTTGGTAGACTTTACTCTTGAGTAACTTGCCCAAATTATTAAACTCTGTTTTTGACCTCTGTCATGAGTAATGTGAAGAAGGAAATCGAGAACAAGAAGGTGACTGCCAAGCGTGTAAAATGCAGAGAATACCCCGACGAAGAAAGAGGCACGCGTAGAAAAGACAGTTACGACAAAATTTATTTCCAAACTGACAAACAAAGAAGTAAACAATTATCTATTTATCTTGTCAGTGTAAGAAATATAGGCGGCCACACACTTAGGATTAACCCATTTAGCGCCAAGCTAATCTGGCACTACCCTTCAATTATCATGGTCAATACACCTCCTGCAACCGGTGCATGGCCATTAGGTAACACCTCCAAAATTTGGGAAATGCGGCCGTGTTGCTAAATGGGTTAAATCAACCATTAGACTGTCGGTAGCGCTATTAGTCGAGGTGATTCATGCGGGAGGAATCTCCTCGAGGGGCCCTCCGCATAGAGCCAGGTGTAGAGGTCGCTGACACCAACATTCGTCATCTGACATTTGTCATATAAACTTTGAATACAAAATCAACAGGTTTATTTCTAGGTTTTCGTGCGCGAGTGGACGGTAAAGCTTGTTCTCCTTCAAACAGACCCTGTTGTTAGTCCTTTGGCTGGCTGTCGGTAGGGTTTTTTGTCGCCGTGATTCCTGCAGGAAAACATCGCGACAGAAGCCGCTAACGACAGCCAAAGGGGTCAATCTGACCAGGTCGGCCCGAGCATCTTTTAATTGCTTGGAGTGACAGCGCTAATTTATATTGCAGATTATTAATTGAAGTACACGCTTTGTGTCGCCAAGAGGACACAAAGTCTCTCAGGTTACTTACAAACGCATACACCCCAGCAACTGACTAATGGCGAAATGGCGGAAGTGTTCGGCATTCATGAGCCTGGTGTCATGAGGACCCTCCACTCACCGGCGCTCATAAAGTACGCAAAGGCCATCTGGCTGAAGTAGGCTGCAATGGCGCCCGCACACGACTGTGCGCGGGCCCACCGCGGCCGACTTCCGCCCAATAGCCGTTTGCTTAGTTGGGCATGGATTTTGCAGACAAATGCTTTGCTTGCATCGACAGTTTTATATCCTCGGTTGTGCGAACTGAATGAGCGTCAAACGCCGAACCGTACCCACTTTGACTTCCCAGCACGCCTAGCACGGCCGTGCACAAGCCATCTGCGGCCGACGTCGGCCCGAGGACCTTTCGCTGACGAAAAAACAAAAAACCGCGAGCGCACTGTACCGACTGAACTTTTGCTTCAACAGCTGGCTTCTAGGTGACGGTCAATCAATGATTCCGACGTCAACTCCTTCAATAAACGCCTGACGCACACGATTTCTGCTGGGCTGTGGTTTTGGACCTTGCGGCTCTGGGCCGTAAGGTCCAAAACCATAGACCGGCATGCATGTTGATTATGTAGCCTATATAAACTAGGAAAACCTGAATCCTTAGACATACATTCATCATTATTTATATGGAAAAGATCGAAAAGCTAGGAGGAGATCTGTGAGAGGTTTGCCAGCAAAGTCTGTAATGATTTCGCCGTAGGTTTTAATGCGTTTGTCTTTTATTTAAATATGCATGTTCTAAATTTTTATCAGCTCGATTTTTTAAATGAATGCGTCAGTGCGTAATTTAGTTTTAACCCCTTCCCTGCCAATGTGCCTATTTTTTGTTTCAGAAATGTTCGTTCATTTAGCGACCGAGGCCGGAACATGGATACAGATTGGTCTCAGCAAGAGGCATAGATCCTCATGAGCCCCCGCAACTGCGGGGGCTCATGAGGATCTATGTCTCTTGCAGTTGGGTCGTACTCGGTTTTTCTCGGCAGTCAAGGGATCAAGCCTTTGAATGTCGGTAGCGCTTTTTGTCTATGTGATTCTTGCAGGAAATCCAGACCGAAAAGGTGATACCCAGACGTGTAAAAAAGCAGAGAAAATCTCAACGAAGAAAGAAACACGCTTAGGAAAGACAATTACGACACGATTGTGTTGTGATTGTCTTTTCTAAGCGTGTTTCTTTCTTCGTTGAGATTCTCTGTGCAGGAAACAACCTCGAGAGAAAACGCTACCAACAGCCAAAGGGTTAACCACTAACTAACATAGTATGGTACTTATAATTGTGTCAGTCTCAGTATGTCGCATTTGTTGTTTATTTGATAAGGTTTTCGTTGTTCTTTTAAGTATTTTTGTCATTGTTACATTCGCAATGTTCTTCAGCCTATTTCCGCTCCATGGTCTGTATTTCAGTTTTAGTTTTGAGATTTCAACATCCAGCAGCCTTTCTTTTATCATGCCCTTGGAAGGCGGAGCACAGTAACTCCAACACGAATGTGTTGGATTTGCTGTGTTTCTGTCTTCAAGGATGATTTCTCCTATATATACTGACAAGTAAAAGAAATGCGACATTTTCGGAACCATCGGAAACACTTTAGTTGCATTTCTTTTGCACGTTCAGTAGTATATTTCATGTTTCTGTTATATACGTGTTTGCCTTACTGTGTTACACAAATCATATTCCATGACTCCTTATTTCATATTCCTTCTCTTCTCATTTTCCTGCGCCTGACTGCCATATGTCAGAAGATGTAGACCACAAAATATACAGTGTGTGACATGGTGTATACAGAATGCAGATTGGTGGTTGTTCGCTCAGTATTTCGGTTACTTGGAAACAAGCCAGCTCTAACTCTGTGACTTCTGCACCGAACTTTGGCCATCTACGAGAAGCGTAGATCTTCATGACAGACGTAATCGGGTCTAGCAGTAGACAAAGATCTTTTTGGGCCCCCGCAGACCTGCGGGGACCCATGAAAATTTTGCTTATTGGTCGACCCATTTACATCTGTGTTCTATTAAGCAGAGAGGGCCATCGGGTGCGCCATCAGTGGCTAATGGCTAATATAAACTCACAGATGTTGCATTGTTGTTTCACGCTTGAACAACAGGTTGCTTTGGTCCTTTAGCTGTCGGAATCATCGCGACAAAAGTCGTATCCGACAGCCAAAGGGTTAAGAAGTTCAGGGCACATTTGACTGTGGGTGCTGATTTGTGATTCTGGGCCAAAGTCGCTCTTTAAAAAAAATCGAGTTCATTTTGAAGTTCAACAGACGCTAAAACAGAGGCTTGGCGCTGATACCGAGTGATTGATGACGTCGCGTAAAGTAGGACCTTACTTCATAATCACACGATTGATTGCTTCTTTTAACCCCTTGACTGCTACTGACAATACCCCTCGGCGGAAAGCGGACGCGTTTAAGCAGTAGCAATCAAGGGGTTAAACATCAAAGTACTGTAGGAGTGACCTTTGACCGTCGTAAAGAAAGTGTTCTATAATTTTGTTCATCACTAAATAAGCACATGATCGAGGGCGCTTAATGAGAGAGAGAGAGAGAGAGAGAGAGAGAGAGAGAGAGAGAGAGAGAGAGAGAGAGAGAGAGAGAGAGAGAGAGAGAGAGAGACAATGACAATGACAATGATCCTTTATTTGACAACGGTAAAAGTTTTGGTAATAACAACCATTTTTCGAACTTGCCGTTGCTAATGTACTGATTCATTACTATCGCACTAATTATTTAATACTACTGAAAACACAACAAAAACAACAACAACAACAAAAACAAAAAAAATCTTGACAAACACAGTCAAGCCAATAGAGAAGAAAAATGTAAGAGGGAAGTGACATAGGAATTACCAGCGTTACTGGTCAGGCATAATCACATGTTGTGAGGTTTAATTAAGGTACTATTATAACAAAACATGCAGCCTAATACGCATACATACGCATGCACGTTTCAGCACGCCACTTTCTGTCTCTTGTACACGTACGCACGCGCACGCACGCACGCACAAACGCACGCACGCACAGACACACACACATACACACACACACACATGACCTTGCGCGGCTTAAGACGTTAAGCCAGTCAGTCATATGAATAAGCTGTTCTGAAAGAGAGAGAGAGAGAGAGAGAGAGAGAGAGAGAGGATATGGTACATCCTCACCATCTTCATACAACACACGAAGCAA
Organism: Semisulcospira habei; assembly: GCA_036245525.1. Lineage (NCBI taxonomy): Eukaryota > Metazoa > Mollusca > Gastropoda > Semisulcospiridae > Semisulcospira > Semisulcospira habei. The sequence goes on from BTPG01000005.1 coordinate 156,616,543, forward strand.
CAAAGAAATTAGTATATATTAGAGAGAGAAAGAGAGAGAGAGAGATTTTGACACTTCATGCATGCGTACAACAAAGCCAAAACTCTTCGCCATACACACGTCCGCAAAGTCTGCAAGATCTCTCTCGGTAGAAAAAAAAACTGAGAGAACAAAGGGCAGAGAAAAATAAAGTTACCTGTATACTCTCATCTTTTTTTAAAGCAATTCACATATTTGACCCAAATCAGCACCAAACCTGATGTCACTCTGACACAAAATCACAAAAAAATCCCGAAAGCCCGAAAAAGACCCAACTTAACCCTTATCATTCGGAATACACCAGTGTGTGAAACAAGTTTGACTAAATTAGTTCAAGGGTAGTGCCAGAATAGCTTGGCGCCTCTAGGCGCCAAGCTATTCTGGCACCACCCTTGAACTAAAGCCATTGGTCTATACCTTATCTGTAAGTACTGTAATGTAGCTTGCATATGGCAGTGTACAAATTTGAAGCTTTTAGCCTCAGTATGATATGGGTTAAGCAGAAGTTTAGACAGGGAAATGAAAGAAGATACGCGGTGAGTGAACAAACAGAGAGAGAGAGAGAGAGAGAGATGTTGACACTTTACTGCCTTTAACGGGAGCCAGAAATCTCTGCCATACACACGTCCGCAAAAAAAGCAAGATCTGTCTCGAAAAGAAATCCGCAGAGAAAAAAGGGCTTACAAATAAAGTTACCAGCATACTCTTTTTTCAAAGCAGCTTACATCCCCCCACCCCACCCCAAAGTCAGCACCAAAACTAAACATAAATGTCACTCTGACTCAAAACCACAAAAAGATCTCCCAAAGCCTAAAAAAAACCCAACTTAAAAAGAAGTTTGGACAGAGAGATGAAAAAAGATACGTGAACAAACAGAGAGAGAGAGAGAGAGAGAGAGAGAGAGTTTTTTTTAAAAAAACTCAACCCTTAAAAAATCATCAGTAAACTCACAAAACGGAGACAGAAATGTCACTCATACACAAACCCGCAAAAATCTCTGAAATCCTGCTAAAAAAGCAAGTTCTAGGTTCCAACATAACACCTTGTCAAACGCATGGACGCTGTGCAAATACCCTCTTCCTTCTTCGCGCGTGCACGCTGGCAAACAGTAGACATTCCTGAAACAGTCTCTCAGCCATCTCTTTTCATATGCAAGAGGCATAGATTCTCATGAGCCCCTGCAAATTGCAGGGGCTCTTGAGAATCTATTCCTCTTGCTAGCATGGGTCAGCCTAATTTTTATCTTTAGGAAGACGACGGTATCGGGGCAAACAGCAAACATTCCTGAAACAACGTCCTAGTCTCTCAACCAGTCCTTCCGTCTGTGAAAGACATACATGATTCACGTCAGTCCCAGAAGCTGCAGTCCCTCATGAGAATCTATAGACATCTTGCAAACTGAGATAGGCGCCAGCTATTCCTTAATCCGAGCGCGTAGTTTTGGCCTGAAATTGTACGTTCCGCGTTTTTGGCTTTTGGCACAGGATGTGCGAACTACCAGAGGTCATGCCTCCATGCAAGCCCGTTGCACTTCCAGCGACAACTGCCAAAGATTGGTGCGTCGTGATAGGTCACAGGTAGTGTCTGATTAGCCGGACGCCCCATTTTCGAAGAGACGTCAGGTTTCACCTGTTACTTTCACTTCCAAGGGTAGTGCCTAATTCGCCTGGTGTCTCTTCGAAGAAGAGACGCCGGGCTAATAAAGCACTACCTAAACCTTTCACGGTCGTTTCATCTCGCGTGACTTCAAGTGTTAAGCAGACTACTGTGCAGCGAGGACTGCTGAAAAGGAAGGTTAAAATGAGCAACTGACTCCAGAGTCAGTAACGACTAATCGCGTAAGGAATTTCGATTACAATCAGGCATTATCCTCGGCGTTTCACGGACGTTATTATAGCGTGACTTTTTCTAAATGCTTAGCAGACGATTGTACAGTGTTAAATAACGAAACTGGTGCAAGGCCGGTTAGAGAGAGTCCCGGCGTAGAGTAACAGTATATCCATGCAGGGAAATTAGGTGAACCAAAAAGTAAGGCAAAACACAGGCATTCGATCCAAAACAAATCGGTCTTTGTGGAGCGATCTTTTTTTCACCACTAGTCAAGACATCTGTCTGTCTCTTATCTTTGCCATGGCATATTCAGTATAGCCGGGACAACCCATACACTTTTTAGTGTTAGAAATACGGAAGTAACTTGAGGCCAGCAAGATGCGCACGCCTCAGTGTTGGCCTCAATTCCTTCCGTAGTTCCGAAACTGAAAAGGTCATGACTCTTGGTGAATCATCTACAATACTGAAAAACCTGTACTGTTGTTCACGACGTTTTCTTTCGGCATGGCGTTAACTCATTGCGTCCCTGGTAAGAAATGCCCACAGTAGTTTTGGAGTGTTGTCCTTTGTGGACTACATTACAATTTAGGAGACAGGTCGACCATGATAGTTCAAGGGTGGTGCCAGAATACCTTGGCGCCTATAGGCTTCTGGCACCACCCTTGAACTATCATGGTCGAGCCATATCTTGCTGTGGTGTATCAGGGCTGAATGAGTTAATGCGCAAATCACGCTATAGCTACTCTTTCCCATTTAACCTGTTCAGTGCCGATAAAACTTGAGCACCACCCAACTGCAAGAGGTATAAATCCTCATGAGCCCCCGCAGTTGCGTGGGCTCATAAGGATCTATACCACTTGCTGACGCCACTTTGAATCCATGTTCCTGGGACAGCTAGGGTTTTTGGTTCCTTAAATTAATGAATATTTGCAGAAACTGACACAGTCTGCATGATCATCTGGCACTGAACGGGTTAAATGGAACACAGAACATGGCCTGGATTGTCTGTGTATGTTTTTCTTGTCACCCGCCCACCCACCAATACCCCCACCCCCACCTCCAACTCCACCCATCCCCCACCCACGCCTTTTCAATGTCTCTTTGGGTCGTGCGTATCAGTATAAATGTTTTCGGAGTGATTGCTTCATCACAATTACTGCGGCCGGACGGACTCCATTACTTTATTACTTGTGTAACCAAGTCAACCGATTCCCGAGAGATCAAGTGCTAGTCCACAATCAACAACGGCGAGTTACCTCTTCCGGGTGCAAAAAGCATAGAGATCTGTATAAGATTTCAGTCAGCCCATTGGTGGTCCCATTGTTTCCTACGTCCATGATTCGCTGGTTCATACCACGACCAGAAGGTTCTAGAGCGGGGCTGCTTTCACATTGCAACAGCCTTTGCCGAACCCATAACCCTCAGCCTAAAACCTTCGTAACCCTTAAACTTTCACTATCACCGGTTGTAGGAAATAGATCGATCATGACAGCTTAAGGGTAGCGTCTTTCCAGGTCAAGAGAGTCAGGCACAACCCTTAGACGTGAACAGTCCGTTTTGTAGGACCGCTGCGATAAGCGACGGAGACGCAAGCCGTCTTTGGTGTGGCCAATAGTCCAGGGGTCAGTTAACATGTGTGAGCTTAGTCCTGCGCCAGCCCCCAGGTAAGTCCGAAATAGCTCAAGCGGTTATTAAGCGTCGGAGCAGAAGAGCGAAGGGAATCGCCGGGTCGTGGGTTCGGTTATTGCTATTCTTTGATATTCACAAGTTGTGTGTTTGGTTGTTGATTTTTTTTTTTTTTTTTTTTTTTTTTTTTGTCTAATGTCACCAATGTGTGAAAAGACATTAAATAAAATCCTGATCCTGATCGTGGGTTCGAATCCCCGTCCCGGCCCCAGTAGCTGGACTCGCAATCCAGGGGGAAAAGACGGGCTTGTTCAATAGCATGTCCGTTGAAAGGTCTTGGTAAATCAAAGTGGCACAGTTGGAGTGCGCCTGCGTTGATCAGTGTTCAGGTCGTACTCCATAGGTAATAGATTTCCCTGTCCCCCATAACCCGCCCGTAAGGGCCGTCCATTATCACTTCGCTGCCGTGGACGTTAAACCCGAACTAACCAACCAACCTGCGCCAGCCACTAAGCAAGGAGCACCTTGCTTAGTGGCTGGGGCAGGACTAAGCTCACTCATGCAGCTGGAGTGGGTTGCATATGCTTGCTTAGCGCGCTAAGACAAGGCTTAGCGCTAAGATTTCTGACTTGGACGAAAACTTGGATTGCATGGGCGTTCTTATCTTGCCGGGCGAGCTTAGCGTCGAGCTTAAATTTAAGGACGGTACCCCGCTTGCCTAGGGACGTTCTTAGCTAGCGATCGAGCTTAGCTGGCGCCGCACCACTCCACACACAAGAGTACAGATCTCTGTTGTGTACAACGCCGATTTTGCAGTGGCTGACAGTATAAAGATGCAGAATGTTTTTGTACAGAGTAGACTTGTCCACAGGCCTTTCACACTGACCATTTTCCCCACAATCATTATTTTCAGTTCGTTCAACAAAATACCACGATACTTCATAAACGCAGACTCTGTGCCATCACCGATTGCAAAATCTCGTGGCCGTTTACTAACACTGTGTAATCATGACCGGAGACAATAACAATAACTAGCGGGGTTGACGTCCGAGTCTGCGGTGGCAATAGTCAAGGGACTGTTTCCCAATATACGTCATTCTCCAAAGCAATCATTTCCTTTGTCCAGAGTCAGTTGCGATCAGCAGACAGGTATTATGTGTGGCATGGATAGTAACAGAAGAACATGCAAAAGCAAGTGTTGCAGATCACCTCCTAGGGCAGGTTTCTTTGAGTCTACACTTTGAATGATCAAGTTTTAAGCAAATGAGAATGTGTAGGAATATTACATTTTTGCAAACGTTTCAGTCAAATTTGGCACAAAGGTAGCTGATGATAAGACCTATGTATCCTAATTTAGCCGACTCATCGCAAAGGTCAAGGCTCACAGGGGTTTCACAGATGTGTGAAAACTGATTAAATTTTGAGAAAACATGGATTTTGTTAGTGCAGAAGTCATCCCTTTACTTATTGTCAGACATGTGTGGATCGGTCATACACGTGAGCCATAACTTGGGGTATAAGGGCTTTGCCTTTCTTGTTTTTTTTTTGTTGTTGTTGTTTTTTTTTTTGTTTTTTTTTTTTGCTGTTGTTTTTTTTTTTTTTTTTTTTCAGGGGGATTTTTGTGTTTGTTTTGATTTTGGGGGTATTTTGGGGTTGTGGTCTTTTTCTTCTTCTTCTTCTTTTTCTTCTCTCTCTCTCTATTTTTTTTTTTTTTTTTTTTTTTTTTTTTTGGGGGGGGGGGGGTGGTCGGGGGGTGTTGTTTTTTTGTTGGAGGGGGGAGGAGGAGGATTAGCTTGTTTTGTTTAGTTTTGCTTTTCTTTTATATATATATATATATATATATATATATATATATATATATATATATATATATATATATATATATATATATATATATATATATATATATATATTACAGTACGATGGTGTTCGCAAGCAACCTCGTAGCTGACATTGATTTGATCCCCAAATAGATCATCTTTGGCTTTTTTTCCCATTTTTCAACTAAATCTGGAATTTTTGTTCAACATGAAATACTCATAACCGCATTGTGAAGAAATCCACGGATCACATATATATTCTGGCCAAAATGTAAACCTTTTTTTTTGTTAGTAATGAGGTAGCATGCAAACACCGTCGGCATGCTTTTCTATGGCTATTAACACTGTACAAGTTTATAACGGTAATTTAGCCAAACACCTGTGGTAAATTTAATCTTATGATTAATTCCCTGGTCACCAATTCTGTTTAAACACTTATGGATAGTTTCTTACATCTGCAAGAGAATTTACTGACGAGCAAAAGAAATGCGACAATTTTGGAATCGACAGTGTTTCCGATGATTTCAAAATTGGCGCATTTCTTTTGCTCGTCAGTATAGATTCTAATGAGTCGTTGTTTCATGCTTCGCTGTTGTGTCGTTTTTTTTTTCAGGTCACGGATTCGGTCGGCTGCTACATTAAACAGTTGACACAGAGATCAGATGCATGATTTCATGAGAATCTTTGGCTTCTTGCTGGCGATGTTCGCGTCGGTTGTTTTGATTTATACTCCGGTCGCTGATTTAACTTCAGCAGCAGAAATCCAGCATCCACCTGCATGCAGACCCTTATTACGATTTACGTTGTGCCAGGGAAAGACATAGATGCTTCTAAGTATGACACATGCAGGATGCACGTGGGATGGGACGGGGGGGAGGGGGGGGGGACTCGTGATGATCTATGCCTCCTGCTGCCTGGACTATAAAGATCTGGCGATACGACACGACTCTAATTTATACCTTATACTACCAATAAAAAAAAAATGAATACGACCCAACTCAAGAGGTACAGATCCTCATGAGCCCCCAAAGTTTCGGAAGCTCATGAGGATATATGCCTCTTGCTGAAACCACTCTGCATCAATGTTCCTTTGACGGCTGGGGATACGTATTTCTACAAAACACATTCTGTGCCCACTGGCATTGACGGGGTTAACTGGTCACTTTATTTGGCTCGCATCACATCGAGACGCTGCGATGTAGATATATTGTAGCTACGCACGTACAGTGTCTTTTAGGTGCAACTACAAACACCAGACGCAAAGGCCGGTTCTCATGACCGGTCGGCCTCGTGGTCCAAATCACACTGGTTGTCTCGCTCGATACGCTACTGCTGATCAGTGGTAGCGGATCGACGATGGAGACAGCCAGTGTGGGTCGATATTTTTCAGGGCGATGGCCTTACCTCAGTGAGAAAGCGACCTCACGTTTTGATCTTATCGTCTCGAGGAGATGAGGTCACGCAGGCTTCGCTCTACGATTGGTGTTGGGTGCCGGCGATAGGGCGGCCATCCCTGCAAAGCGTTGGCATGGCAACAAGAGACTGACTCTGTAATTTGTGTCTCTCCGAGTGCAGTCACAGACTCGGCTCCTTTTAGCGTCCTGCTTTAGAGGAGCAAAGAGGTACGGTTCGTCTGATGCGTCGTTTAACTCATTCTACCCCAGACACACCACAGCAAGATATGGATCGACCATGATAGTTCAAGGGTGATGCCAGAATAGCTTGGCGCCTATGGGCGCCAAGCTATTCTGGCATCACCCTTGAACTATCATGGTCGATCTGTGTCCTGCACTGCAAAGCAGTCTTCAGAGGACAACGGCAAAATTTGGGGATTTCGGTGTAGGGTTAGAATGAGTTAATAGGTTTCTCAGCGAAATCATTCATGCAGGAATCATCCCCGCGAAAGCCAAAGGGTTAAACTATGAAAGGAGGTGGGAGGGAATCCAATTAACCCTTTGGCTGTCGGTAGCGATTTTTGTCCTCCGGCAGTAATTATGGCGACAAAAAGCGCTTACATTAGCCAAATTTAATTAGCAAGAGTCATAGATCCTCATGTGGTCCTGTGGCTGCAGGAGCTTATCTATGTCTCTTGCAAATGGAAGATACTGAGACTGTTTAGAATCTAGGATTTTATCGGACGCGTGGGGCTCTTGGCAACTTGTGCCTCGTCTTGCAGCTGAATGGAATCTTGCGGATCTATGCCTCTTGCAGACAGACTATGATAATGAAGATGGCTGCTGGACTGAAGTATGCGGTTAGCGTGTTACGAGCTTATAATCAATCTGATATTTGGTTCAAGCCAACAGGTCAGGACATTACAACATTACGCCTTTTTTTTTTCAGAATGCATTTTGTCTCATAGCATGGACCATGGGACAACAGCTATCTTAAATTCGAATCTGAGATTAGGTTTCGTCAGACTGGGAAGTGAAAAAGGATGACACAACAGTAAAGTCAAACGAAACTAAAGGTAAACTCAATTTAAACTAATTGTCAATCAGACGATGTAAGAAAAAAGCTAAGGTAAATCATTTCAAATCACTGTTGAGCTCAATTGACGTCAGACAACAGCTAAAGTAAGCTCTCTTTCAGATTAATGTGAGCTGTCCCCTTGATTGTGTTTATTGGTGCTTAGAGAAATCCTCTTTGTACGCACAGCGTCTAAAGACGGGCTTTAATGCGATTGATTTTGGTTGCCTCGATGTTAGTATAGAACGTTTAAATAGGCTAGTTCGTGTTCCAATCAACCAAAAGCCGATGGCGGAGGCGACCTTTGCCGACTACTGTACGTTGGAAATCGCGAAAGTTGTCCAGCTCGACCATGACAATTCAATGGTAGCGCCATGTTAGCTTTGCGAGTAGTAGGCGCCAAGCTAATCTGGCACTACCCTTGAGCGGTCTTGAGCTGGTGTTGTTACGCGTCCCAACCGATATTGTGTAACGCTCGCAATGGTAATAAGCTCCAGCGTGTTACTCGCCCACTTCCACAACATTTTGGAGGCTTTTTTTTATTTATATATATGCACCAGAGATGTATCAACCATGTTAGTTCAAGGGTAGTGCCAATTTATTTTGACGGCTTTTTATGCGTCACTCTAATCTGACTCTATCCTTGAGCTAGCATGGCCAAAGCGTCTCATTTTTTTTGGTGTCTTTTACTCCTTCGCTGCCGATGATCACCGATTTTGCGTCGGAAACCACTGCACGCTGACCAACATTCGCGTGAAAAAAAAACACACAGGACCAACAAGAGACATAAACTCTCATGAGCCCCCGCGACTGCGGGGGTTCAAGAGGGTTTATGTCTCTTGCAGCTAGTTAGAGTTCGCCCTGCCATGGCAGTTATGGGGTTAAAGATTAAATGTATTGAAACCACGGGAGTAGTCCCGTGACGAACGTGTTCATAAGGAGAGTTTTTATTTCAGTGCAGCCTCATTGATCACTTGCAATCTCGGCGCAGAAACAATTGATTGTATCCACATTATTCATGTATTCATTTAGCGGCGGAGATAACGCTAATAATCTGTACACAGAACTTGATAGGATCGCGTGACCGACACGACCTTCGAGAGTGCCCCCTCACCCCCCCCCCCCCCCCCCTTTCATATAATAACTGGAGACGATGGACCGTGAATTCGATCTTGTGCTATGTGTCAGAAGACATTAGAAGACATGTTGCCTGGCTGAACTGCCTTATTTTATATACTTCCCCGGCAAGCAAAGATACTCGGGCCGTCGTCTGCAGGCAGTTCAGCCAGGAAACATGTCTTCTAATGTCTTCTGATACAGGCCGTTTGACATCGGAGCGCACAACGTTTCTGCCAAATATCTCCTCAAAGAAAGTCTTTTCTGTACCACTTTAAGAACAAATATCATTTAGTGCCAATTGATCTAATATAGAATATTTTTTACTGAACTCATATGATTTGTTGATTTTGTTCTGAGATAGTAAAAATATTGGTGAAAAACAAGAAGCCATTTACAATACCCTGAATAGAACCCCGGCAGATTTCAATATCGAGGTCAAGCATGCAGACTTCATGTATGCCTGTACTGTTGCATGTTTGAAAACTTGGCCAATTCACGTGAAAATGGATCCCTCTTATACTTGGCTGATTATAGCTGGGACACATTTAGGGATGTAAAATCAGTCATTTATTGAAAAACAAAATCCTTTTTTTTTTTTACGACAGCACAGCAAAACTGACACATTGTTCGAGTTTCTTAGAAGTAAATCCTATTGGTCAACTGTTGTCCTATAGAAAAGTGGTTCTTTGCGGAGATATTTGCGAAAAACTTTGTGCGCTCCGATGTCAAAACGACCTAGCTAGCACAAGAACAAATTCACGATCCGTCAGTCTGTTGTGATTCATTCTGGAAGGCAGGCCACTCTCGAAGATCGTGTCGGTTACGTGATCCTATCAAGTCCTGTGTGTGCTGACTATTAGCGTTATCTCCGCCGCTAATGATGAATACATGAACTATCCACTGCGGCCGTCATCGGCCCGAAGACCTTTTGCTCCTGGGGTCACCGTGTATATGTGTGTGCGTGCTTTCGTGCGCGCGTAGTTCTTACGCAGAGACATATGTTAGCTCCTTCTATAATTATTACATTATTTTCCGCAGCCAAGCGGCCAGGCCTGCAAGGCAGCAGGGGACTCGTGGAGGGCGGGGTCGTCTATGTCCCGTGCAGATGTGAACATCTGCCCACTGCCTTGCAGGCCTGGCCGCTTGGCTGCGGAAAGGCTAAGGGAGGAAACCCCCGACATCAAAGCCCCCGTGTCTCCGGGGAAGGCTTTTGAGCGAGAGACTAGGACAAGGACAGTCTGATATAAAACCTACGACCCGAGGACCTCGATGCCATCGTCCCAGCTTGCTAGGCCATGGCAGATGAACCAAGGGTTTAAAGGGTGGGGCCAGTACTGCGCACACTGCACTCCACCAAAAAGCTCCACCGCGCAGGCTTTAGGAAACGTCCACGGACCATGACACTGACCATTCCAAGTCCTGTAGCGACGGGCGAAACGGCAGGTGAAAGATGTCACTGGAAGCCGCAGTCTCAAACCTGCATGCAGGCGGTTCAGGATATTGGTCGCCTGATGTTGACCTGGGGATGACAACATCACTCGGCACACCCTGAACGACCAAGCAGCCTTCTCTAGGGACAGCACTGCTTGCTCCACACAGAGAGGGGCCTATAAAAGGTGGCCTAACCAAAGCTCGTCCCCCCGCAACCCCAGTTGGCTAGCCGCGGTCAACGGGCATCTTCTCCTGCGGTCAAAAAACAAGAAAGAATAACGGATCCACTCTCATGACGACCACGACCGGACTCAACGTAGCATGCTGGAACATCCGAACCATGCTCGACAAAGCAGACAGCGGACGCCCTGAACGTCGCTCCGCCCTCATTGCCCATGAATTGCGGAGGTTAAACATCGACATCGCCGCGCTCAGTGAAGTACGCCTTCCGGACGAAGGCAGCCTCCAAGAACTTGGCGCTGGGTACACCCTCTACTGGTCAGGCAGGCCTGAATCAGAAAGACGGCTCTCAGGCGTGGGTTTCATGGTCAAGACCTCCATTGCGACTAAGCTGGAAAACCTACCAACGGGTCACTCAGACCGCATCATGTCCATGCGCCTCCCACTGAGACACCAGCAACACGTCACCCTTCTCAGTGTGTACTCCCCAACCCTCCTGGCAGAGCCTGCTGAAAAGGACAAGTTTTACACTGACCTGCGCAGCCTCATACAGAGCACCCCTGCAGACGACAAAGTCATCATCCTTGGCGACTTCAACGCCAGAGTGGGCCAGGACTCTGAAGCCTGGAAAGGAGTCCTCGGCAAGCATGGTGTCGGGAACTGCAATGACAATGGCCGCCTACTGTTGGAGTTCTGTGCAGAGCAGCAACTGGTCATCACCAACACTACTTTTCAGCAAAAGGTCAGTCGAAAGACCACCTGGATGCATCCTCGCTCCAAACACTGGCACCTTATTGACTATGTCCTAGTGCGTCAGAGGGACCAGAGTGATGCCCAGCGCAGAGTGCCACACTGACCACCGCCTTGTCCGCTGCAAACACAGACTCCATGTCAAGCCAAAACCCAAGAAATGGGGGCCCCCCAAGAAAAAACTTGATGTTGCCAGCCTTCAGCGTGACGACGTGAAAGCTGCCTTTCAGACAGATTTACAGCGCAGGCTCAAAGACCCAGCGGACCCAGCAGACTCCTCCCCTGAAACACTCTGGCAACAACTGAAAACTGCTATTGCAAAATCCTCTGCAGAAGTCTTGGGTTTCGCTAGAAAGAAGAACAAAGACTGGTTTGACGAAAACGATGTTGAGATCCAGGAACACCTAGCAAAAAAAAAGAGCCGCCCATCAGGCCCACCTAGCCCAGCCTTCCTGCCCTGTGAAGAAGTCTGCCTTCCGCCTCGTCTGCAGCAGTCTCCAGCGCAAGCTCAGAGATCTCCAGAATGAGTGGTGGACCAGACTTGCACAGAGGACCCAGCTATGCGCTGACAATAGTGACTACAGGGGCTTCTACGAAGCACTGAAAGCAGTGTATGGCCCCAGGCACCTGGTACAAAGTCCCCTTCGAAGCGCGAATGGCCAGGCACTCCTCACAGATAATACCTCCATCTTGAACCACTGGTCGGAGTACTTTCAGAGCCTCTTCAGCGCTGAGCGCACTGTTCAAGAAGCAGTCGTCCTACAAATCCCACAACTCCCAGTAAAGGTTGAATTGGACGAACCGCCCACCGCTGAAGAGACCCTCACAGCCATCCACCAGCTCAAGAGTGGCAAAGCAGCAGGCATTGATGGAATACCGCCAGAGATCTGGAAACATGGAGGCACAGCACTGCACAACAAGCTCCATGACCTCTTTCTCTGCTGCTGGGAGGAAGGAACACTACCAAAGGATCTCCGTGATGCTGTCGTTATCACCCTGTACAAGAACAAAGGCGAGAAGTCTGACTGTTCCAACTATCGGGGAATCACCCTGCTGTCCATTGCTGGGAAAATTCTTGCAAGGCTGCTCCTGAATCGGCTGGTACCTGCCATCGCTGAAGACCACCTCCCAGAGGGCCAGTGTGGCTTCAGAGCAAACAGGAGCACCACCGATATGGTCTTTGTGCTGAGACAGCTTCAGGAGAAGTGCCGCGAGCAGAACAAAGGGCTGTACGTAACGTTTGTCGACCTAACAAAAGCGTTCGACACTGTGAGCAGGCAAGGCATGTGGCAGATCCTGGAGCGACTTGGCTGTCCTCCAAAGTTCCTCAGCATGATTGTCCAGCTACACGAGGACCAGCAAGGCCAGGTCAGACTCAACAATGACCTCTCAGAACCATTCCCTATTCTCAACGGCGTAAAGCAGGGCTGCGTGCTGGCACCGACCCTCTTCACCATCTTTTTTAGCATGATGTTGAAGCAGGCCACAGTGGACCTCGATGATGACGATGCAGTGTACATCAGGTATCGTCTCGATGGCAGCCTGTTCAACCTCAGACGACTGCAGGCCCACACGAAAACCCTAGACCAACTGATTCGTGAGCTGCTTTTTGCTGATGACGCTGCCCTCGTTGCACACACAGAGAGAGCCCTGCAGCGCATCACGTCCTGCTTCGCAGACGCTGCCCAGCTCTTTGGACTCGAGGTCAGTCTGAAAAAGACAGAGGTCCTCCATCAGCCGGCACCCAAGACAGTGTATCGCCCTCCTCACATCACCATTGGCGAGTCTGAACTAAAGTCAGTGCACCAGTTTACTTACCTTGGCTGCATTATCACGTCGGACGCCAAGCTGGACAAGGAGCTTGACAGCAGGCTGGCAAAAGCGAACAGCGTTTTCGGGCGACTTTTCGAGCGGGTGTGGCACAATCAACAGCTGAAAACAGGCACCAAGATCAGCGTGTACAGAGCTGTGGTCCTCACCACCCTGCTGTATGGTTCCGAGTCCTGGGCCCTCTACCGCATCCAACTACGACTCCTCGAACGCTTCCACCAGCGCTGCCTGCGCACCACCCTGGGCATTCACTGGAGTGACTATGTCACCAACGTCGAGGTCCTTGAACAGGCTGAAACTGTGAGCATCGAGGCTTTGCTGCTGCGGACACAGCTCCACTGGGCGGGGCATGTCTCCAGGATGGAGGATCATCGCCTACCAAAGATCACCCTGTTCGGCGAGCTTGCTACTGGACACCGTGACAGAGGGGCACCAAAGAAGAGATACAAAGACTGTCTCAAGAAGTCACTTAGTGCCTGCCAAATCGACCACCACCAGTGGTCTTCGCTTGCTGTGGACCGTGACACCTGGCGCTCCACCATTTACAAGGCAGCTGTCTCCTTTGAGGACTCTCGCAGAGCTAGCCTTAAGGACAAGCGGCTCAGGAGAAAAAACAGAGATGCCGCAACTCAGAACCCTGGCCATACCTCCCCCTGCAGCCACTGCGGTCGAACCTGCCTGTCCCGGATTGGCCTCCGCAGCCACGAACAAGCCTGCAGACGTCGTGGGCAACTCCTATAAAATCTTCGTTCGCGAAGTCAAGCCAAGAGACATTATTTTACATGCATGTACTTATGTCCTCGAGCCCGTCCAATTACAGTTGTCCCGCATGTGGGATAAGTAACGGGTTGGTGTGGGTTTTTTCTTTCAACCTAAAGATCCATGTGTAAAAGGTGGCTATTCGATGGTTTGGTTGTCATTTTAGCAGTGAAATAGTCATGATATCTGCACATTTATAGCGAAGGGTGTGTGTGTGTGCGCACGCGCGCGAGTGTGTGTGTGTGTGTGTGTGTGTGTGTGTGTGTGTGTGTGTGTGTGTGTGTGCGCGCGCGTGCGTGCGTGCGTACGTGTGTGTGTGTGTGTGTGTGTGTGTGTGTGTGTGTGTGTGTGTGTGTGTGTGTGTGTGTGTGTGTGTGGGTGGGTGTGTGTGTGTATTGGGTGGGTGGGTGGGTAGTGGGTGAGTGTAGTAAGGAGCTATGCGCCGCCCCCCATACTACACTTTCCGTACATAAATGGCTATAATATATGTGTTTCCTTGCGTATGAAGCTATCTAGCATAAAGACCTGGGATTTTGTAATTAATATCTGCATCTGGACGTTAAAGTACTGTTCAAGACGAAGATAAAAGTGTACAGCACAGTTATGCCCTAGAAAGGCAATAGACAGTAAAACCCTTTCTTGAAAAAAAAAAAAAAAAAAAAGCGAGATTGGCTTTGTAGTACAATGAAAATCTCGCTGTTTACTAATATGCACATGCTGTCTTTTGCACTCCTAGGGCAGAATTGTAATCGTTCCCGGGCTGGCATGGTGTGTCCCGCATAATTACGGTGTTCAAAATGTGTGCTGATTTGTGTGTGATGTTCTGTGAAATCGGTCATCACGCCTTTCAGCCGTTAAGTCCAAAATCACAGACAAGCGCTTAGCTGTATTTCTTAAGGGGTGTTTCCATATAGTGGGACGACAGCGACGCAAAAGCGGTGGCAACAGCAACACGATTTGAGAATATACAAATAAAGTATGAACGTTTCCATAATTATGCACAACGTGACGCGATTGCGGTGCGGCAGGAGACAGCGGCGTGACAAGACTTTATCCCCCCAAATTCAAAGGCAATTTCTCCGTGATTCTGCTGTGAAGGAAGCGTGGTTTTCAGCACATGAAAACAATTCTAAACGATTCTAAACAATATAAATAGGGACGCAATAGGGAAGCACATAGCAAGTTTCCGCCTGCTGCTGAGCTACTTTTTTGTGTGTTGCCTACCGCGCCGCTGTACTATATGGAAACACGCCCTACAACGTCTCGCGTCATATTTGTGGTAATAGAAGCCGCAGAAATTGTATGACGTCTTTTTCGTAATGGTACGCTCTTTCTACATTGTTTCGTACTGGTCACGTATGGTGGTTGCTGTTTAGTGTGCTGCTATTGCTGTAAAAGTCTGCACATTCACTTCCTTTCAAGGTCTGTCTCGTGTTATAGACAATTACTTAGTTTCTGCTCTAGATGTGATACTCTTACATTTTTCTACACACTCCAAGGTCTAAACCATCAATTTCGCATTCTTCACGATTTCATTACGATGACAGACATTTTTGTAGTAGGCTTGTGCTTTCGTGCACTGGCGCAGTGCGGAAGAAGTAGGCCTGCGGCTAGGTGATTGCTCATACTTTGGACTCATTTCTGCTGTACATCGTTGATAAAGTACACATGTAGTTCACTCTAAAAACAACAATGCCAAATAATTTAGATTAAAGATTGAGGAATGAGGTCAGTGATGCGGTATCCACAATAGAATCAGCTGTCTGATTCATAGATGGAGATAGCTCTGGTTTTAGGGTAGGTAACCTGAACGCGCACGCTGTAAACGGCGTCGACAGCGCACTAATTCATGCCACAATGGTTACTTCCTCGATTTGCTATGCATGATTCCTGGTCCCACACTGTGTAATTCCCTCGATCCGTTCTGCATGCGGATCGGATCGAGGGAGATACCCAGTGTGAGACCAGAGAACATGCAGTGAGGATCGAGGAAGGTAACCAGTGTGACTTCATATGGGTCGTAAAAACATCTTGCACTACTTTGACATTTCGTGTGACTGCTAGAAACCTCGCACAACAAGATTTCTATACACATTATACTAAACACTAAGCTGTGATTTCTCATATTTCATTTGTGTGAAATTAAGACCTGTGGAGTCATTGTATCTGCATTCTGATTTGTGATTTTCGACCTATGGCTTTGAGCCACATGCACCAAAATCACAGACCAGCATACATATATCAATGTGTTGAAGACTTCATGTTTGTTTGTTTCTTTCTTTCTTTCTTTGTGGGGGGGGGGGGGGGAGAAGGGGGGTTGTTGGGATTTTGTTATTTTCTAAGTCCCTTCTTTTGATAGAAGGACTTTTTAGGATGGGTCGCGGTGGGGCGAATTTAATAGCATGTCTATGATGTCAAAGGCGGGCAGGCCTAAACCTCTGACAACTGAAGTAACAAGATAAAAATTACGACATGTCTGCTTACGCTAACCTCGCAGCTGAACGTACATTTGGCGCGAAAGGCCGTGTGTGTGTGTGTGTGTGTGTGTGTGTGTGTGTGCGTGTGTGTGTATGTGTGTGTGTGCGTATGTATGTAGACAGGAGAATCTCAGATTTTGCTGGGCATACAAACTTGAAACTTGGCGAAATACTTTATTTAATGTTTGGCTAAGAGATCCTCCGAACATGTTTTAACTGGATGTCTCATTGAAGACACAAAAGACCGTTTATAGAAATTATGTTGACCCAGATTAGAGTCCGTAATTCTTGTCACATTTACTTGAAATTTTGGATATACCTAGTTTGGAGAAAGACATTGGATGAGTTCGTTAGCCAACTTTGTACCTTTTCAACTTTTTGAATAATAATTAATTCATTTTTGCAAGTTTTGGATCCACTATATAGTCCCATCAAACAGTCAGTTCTGGAAGAGACTGTGTGGAACAAAACAGTCAGCCCTGGAAGAGGCTACGTGCCTTTCGGATGAGTGACGTCAAACATCTATTTCGTTACTGTGTACACGGCGTCGTGAGACTAGCGATGCCATGACGTCAAGCTTATAGTGACGTCATTTTGCTGCTCGAACTGTTCTTTTTCAGAATTCCTGTCGCTACGCCAGCCCACTGAGCGTACTAATGGCGGAAAGCGCTGTGTGTCTGTCTTTATGTGTGTGTGCCGGCGTGTGTGTTGATTAGAGGTTGGCTTAGAGAGGAGGGAAATGGATCAGAAGGATAAGCTTAAAAATATGAACAACTGTGAATGTTCCTGAAAGATAAACGCATGTGAGCTCCAAACAATACAGTAGACTTTGCGATGAAATCCTCATCTCGTTCAATAGGAGATATTTCAACATCAGAATCAGGTCAAAAACAAAAGGTAGAGACCCTTGACAGCGAGGACAGCTCTCATATAGAAGGGACTTTGTGGGTTATGGTTCATCCCATCTTGTTTGTTTTTCAATTGTATACGAACCACAAAGCGAAAATACAAACGCAATGAATGCGTACTGCGTACGTCTGTTAGTCATACTGTTAATTTTGTTACACGTGCAGGTCAAGGTTGCCAACCGCTATTTAAACGGTAGAAATGGAGATGCTAGGACGCCGGAGCCTTGTTGCCTCTGTCTGTGATTGAAAGGCGTGAGGTATGACCCCATTCATCGTCGAAACCGTGACACCATTGTATACTCGTCAGTGTGTTAGCGTGTTTGTGTGTTTATATCTGTGCGTGTAAGTTAGTATGCTTGTGCTTGTGTGTTTAAGCTCATGCATGTGTCTCGTACAGCGTTTTATTCAGTGATGCTGTTTGTTATTTTGTTTGTTTTGTTTTTTCAGCGCATGCATCCGTCCGTGAAGAAAAATTGTTTTGCTTTTTGTTTTGTATACGACAGTTTCTGACTTGTTATGGAATCTTTTGTGTGGTTTCAGATTCTGTGTAGATCGGCTTTCAAGCTGTGACAAAAAGTTGTAAGATCCCTCATCAGTTCTTCAGCTGCGCCTCTGTTGTCAACATGGTCAGTACTCTCTCTCTCTCTCTCTCTCTCTCTCTCTCTCTCTCTCTCTCTCTCTCTCTCTCTCTCTCTCTCTCTCTCTCTCTCTCTCTCTCTCTCTCTCTCTCTCTCTCTCTCTCTCTCTCTCTCTCATATCAAGAGGGTTTAATCACCGTGAACGACACCGGCGTTAAACATACTGCTCGTTGAATTAGATTAGCGACTTAGAAGACTGACTGTAAAAATGTTAATTCAATCGTCTTGTGATTTAAATTCTCACCTGTTCATTCGACGCTCATTTCAAAGCTGTTAGTCGCAATCGGTATTCTGCTCAGAAAACAACTCAGTAGGCTACTCCGAAAACAACGAGAGTGAGTATTGACGCTAATAAGCTGGTCTGTGATTTTGGACCTTATGAACGATCCCGGAAAGATACGAAGTCGCACACCAGCACACATTTTATTTTATTTGGTGAATTCATTTGTTGAGTTTGCGTCGGTGTGTGCATACGTATGTGTGTCTTTCTGTCTGCCCGTATGTCATGACTGACCGTTTTCTTGTGTGCACATGCGTCTGTCCGTTCTGTAGGCCGGAACAGCATCCTTATGTCCAACGCCATCCCCACCCCCAACCCCCTTTCCCCACCCCACCCCAGCTCCACCCCTTGTATTGTCTGTTACCCTAATTATTCCCTCACACAGAGGAAAGGTCGGCCCAAAATCGATATATCACACAAGAAATCGCTGCTGTCTTAAAGGGCCGCAACTACGGTTGGCTTGAATCCAGCAGCAATGTAATTGTCAGCTCTTTGGTGTAGGAATATTTTCAGGAGGGGTGCGGCTCAAACTTTTAGGATATCGAAGACGGAGAGGGGTTCTAAACAAGATACGTTTCGGTGACAAACATCCGAGCAGAGGAATAGCGTCTTATGCAAACTTGCGAAATTTTTGCATTGCAAGGAAAACTGATGGGGACACTTTGCCTGTACGAAAGAATGAGAGTAATGGTCAAAAATACGTTGGTCATACTATGCCCAGATGAGGTATAACCAGGCCTGTGTTCCTTCGGCAATGTAGCTTATTGCACGCCTGTATATATATGTGCGCTGGTCTGTGATTTCCCAGTAAGCAAAGGTCATCGGGCCGACATCGACCGCAGTGGGCCCGCGCACGACAGTGTCAGTAGCTTATTGCACGCCTGCAGATCTATGTGCGCTGGTCTGTGATTTCCCACGACAGTGCGCGGGCCCACTGCGGCCGACATCGGCTCGAGGGTCTTTTGCTTACTGGGGTTGGACCTTAGGGTTTCAAGAATCGCAAACCGGCACACATGTGGTTTTCATGTGTGGGTCCTTCTATCAGCACTGATATGAAGTATATAACCTCATTAGACCCTTCAGCCTGCTAACACACCTTTCCAGCTTCAGCATCCGTCACAGATACGCATGGGCTCATGTATAACCTGTTCGCACGTCATTCCATCTTCAGGGTCACAGATCCTCATGTGCTCATGTCGTCCTTTCGCACACGGGCCTTTCTGGTCACCTCCGTAGCAGAGGCGTAGAGAATGACGTTGGGCGGACTTGAAAGGACACGAGATATTCACAGGGAACTAGATCAATATTGCTCATATGTCGAAAGGAACTCTAGGAAGACTTCTGATGGGTGGGGTGGAGCGCGTTTGGACGTTTCCGAGCGCAAATATGCCATTTTGACCAAACTGAACCGAACAGAAGTGAACTTTCCACTCGCAGGTGACAGATCCTCAAGGGTCATAGCTGTAGGTTACACCTCTTGCTGCCGTGTGTAAAATCCGATTAATTGCAACGTAAACACAGCTTATTGCGTCCTGACAGTTACTATGCAAATCCTTTCAGTTGCAATAGGCATGGATCATCAAGAGCCTATGCATCCCAAAGCCGCCTGGAGCTTGCGGGAGTTCATGAGGATCCATGGATCCCGTCTAGGGTTTCATGGTAGGATGCAGTGCGGTCGCACATTCCCCAAAGGGTTGACGCATCCATCAGTGATGTCAAGACTGCAAAATCTCTCATCCTCCACGCCAGCAGGCGGACACTGGTCACCGTGATTGTTAAAGGGTAGTGCCTCATTAGCTTGGCGCCTGGAAATGCTCCAAGCTAATCAGGCACAACGCTTGATCTATCACTGTCGGGCATCTTTTCACGGCTTACGCGTGGTGCTGTAGCCTACAAAATAATTGTAGAAATAGTGCCTTTCGGTTATTGAAGTGGAAGGTGTAGTCCATATTAGCCTTCGGCGCCAGGTTACTCAGGCACTACTCTTTAAGCTACCATTGTCGGTCATTTCCACGCAGCGTGTTATGCTTTGCAGATGATACCTCTGCCAGCATGTGGTAGTTGGGTTTATGTGATGGATTCTGGTCTTTCTTCTTATCCTACGGCGATGTTTTAGCTGCGATTACACCACAGGGGCAATGAAACCTTTTTCGAATTATCCCCTGACGAAGGCTCCGAACCTCTTTTAGTGACTCGGAGCCGTTGTCAGAAGACAACTCTCGTACGTTCCCTCGCCCCTGTGATTAAACTGCAGGCGAGCGAGAGACTGATAGCACTTTGCACTGATGGCCACTTTTAAGTGTATATGTCTGTCCCTCAAGGCATCCACAGATTATTTGTGCAATCTGTGTCGATACAGTGACGGTATGACAGATGACAGGGTTTGATATTGTAAGGCAAGGTACGGTAGGGCGTAGTCTCCCACGCCGTAAAATGGCCCGCAGAGCCCCAGTGCGCGATGGTTTACGAAAACGAGTTAGGGTTTCATACACGAGATACAGCTATGATAATCTGTGTTTTCTTATGTCCCGTGTCCGTCTTTAGAGGTGTCAAATAACCCTTTGGCTGACGGCAGCGCTTTTTGTCGACAAACAAGCGTTACAGATAGCAAAAGGATTTTGCAAATCATATGTTGTCCGTCCATCGTCGTTTACAGTCGGCTTGTCCATAGTCTCAAGAAGCCTTGCACTTGAAGAGTGACTAAATGCGTTGTTTATTGTGCGCTGTTCAAATCCTAACAGGTAGAGACGGCAGACGCCCAGAGAATCTTACTACAGGCCGGCAAGATGGGGCCACGCTTACGACGAGGCAAAGCCGGTGACGAATCGGACGACATCAGCAATGGAAAAGGTCAGAAGCTGTCCTTAGTCTTTCTGCTGTGCACATCGCCACACACACACACACACACACACACACACTCACACACACACATACACACACACACACACACACACACACACACACACACTCACACACACACACACACACACACACACACACACACACACACACACACACACACATACACACACACACTCACACACACATGCTGACAAAAGCGTCAGAGTGGGTTACCTACCATTTTATGTCAAAATGGGTTCCCATATTTCTATTTATTCTAGGGCTCTGGAATTGATGCGAATGTTTAGAACTCACCTTATAACTAAGTTCTATAACTTAAAATAAAATAGACATTTTCTAGAAACAGAGCCACTAGATGGATAAAAAAAAATGGGTTTCTACCAATAATGTGGGTGTCTCTCACACACAAAAACTGGCATTACAGTCAAAATGGGTGTCTTCACAACAGTAGGCGTCTGTAATAAGGTCAAGTTCATGGAATACTTCTTTTTCACATTAATTTTTTTTTTCCAACTTAATGTGTATGTGTGCTTTAACATTTTTAACATTGTATGGTGCAAAATTCAATAAACACTGGCCCGTAACCTTTTGATTATGATTTTTACAGAGGAAATCTTTTAAACATTGCTGCGTTTTGTCCTTCTGAAGCAAAACAGTTTATCATGGCATTGATGTGAGAATCAACATAATGTATTCTGGAAATTAAAGGACTTTTTTTTTTTTTGTGGGTACTCTGGAGTTTCAGACAAACAGCAACAGAGCATTTTGAATATTAACCCTTATCATTCGGAATACACCAGTGTGTGCAACAAGTGTGACTGAAATAGTCCAAGGGTTAGTGCCAGAATAGCTTGGTGCCTCTAGGCGCCAAGCTATTGTGGCACCACCCTTGAACTAAAGCCATTGGTTTATGTCCTCATCTGTAAGTACTGTAACGTAGCTTGCATAGAATTATGGCAGTGAACAAATTTGAAGCTTTTAGCCTCAGTATGATGCGGGTCAAAAAAGTGTGGAAAAATATGAAAGATAGAAAAAGACCCAGACGAAGAAACTAACACTTAACTTATTCTACCCCAGACACACCACAGCAAAATAAAGATCCACCACGATAGTTCAAGGGTGATGCCAGAATAGCTTGGCGCCTATGGGCGCCAAGCTATTCTAGCATCACCCTTGAACTATCATGGTGGATCTGTGTCCTGCACTGCAACGCAGTCTTCTGAAGACGACTTCAACATTTGGGCTTAACTTATTCTACCCCAGACACACCATAGCAAAATAAAGATCCACCACGATAGTTCAAGGGTGATGCCAGAATAGCTTGGCGCCTTTGGGCGCCAAGCTATTCTGGCATCACCCTTGAACTATCATGGTGGATCTGTGTCCTGCACTGCAACGCAGTCTTCTGAAGACGACTTCAACATTTGGGCTTAACTTATTCTACCCCAGACACACCACAGCAAAATAAAGATCCACCATGATAGTTCAAGGGTGATGCCAGAATAGCTTGGCGCCAAGCTATTCTGGCATCACCCTTGAACTATCATGGTGGATCTGTGTCCTGCACTGCAACGCAGTCTTCTGAAGACGACTTCAACATTTGGGGATTCCGGTCTTGGGGTAGAATGAGTTAAAATGACAGAACAGAACACTGACATTAATTAATTAACTGACAACATAAAAAATCACTTGAAACTTCAGCCTTTATTATTGTCTTTCGTCCCCAACAACCAACCATTCTTCCATTTGCAGAGTTTTAAATGTATGCAGTATATTACAAAATGATCCAGCCCCCCCCCCCCCCCCCCCCCCCCTAATAACACTCTTGTAATCAATCTTTACATTGTCAATGGTTTTCTTATCTTATCTTATTATTGTCTTTTGTCCCCAGCCGGCTATTTCGTTTTGCAAATCCAAAGGTTATACAGTATACAAAATGATCCAGGCGTCCATCAGATAAAAAAAGCAGGCTGTACATGCTGAAACCACCCCAATAATAACACTCTTGTAATAAATCTGTATGAAACCGAAAATGCGGGGAACCTCAATTCATTTCTTTTGTAACTTTTTCAGTCTGTTGCGGACCTAATCCTTAATGTTTGTCCAGCGCCTATGTCTAAGTGCGGGCTCTTCTGCCATTGCGTGCTGTATCTCGGCCTTTCCAGGAAGTTTGTTTATGACGAGGTGTGTCTTGAAACGAGTTTGAACAGCTTTCTCTTCAGCTTCCCCCCATGGTTTCCTTGTAAATCTAGCTTTCTTTCGAACAGGAGCTGACGCAGTACTGTCATCATCACAACTATCTAGATTGTCATCAGGCTCTGGACGTCTTTTCTCTGTCATGCTCATCGATTCCTGTGTTGTTGACTTGCTACTTGCTTCATTCACAGGTCCTGTTCCCCCCGAGACCTCTCTGCCAGTTTCTGATGTGTCTTCATTGTCAAAGTCAATCTCTTCATCATCGCCCAGCTCAGCTCTAATGCAACTCTCAAAATCTGTCATCCCATTGTTAACTGACAGAAGAATCTTTGCCACTTTTGCCTTTTGAAGGACGTCTTGAGGTTGGCGGTAGATATGGCGATGTATCCGAATATCATGGCCAAGGAAATCTGCCAGCTGATCCTGGTCTAACTCCGAGATGGCCATTGACTGAGCCAAAGTTGCAACCTGCTTCCGTAACTGAGTAAATGTGAACATGGTTGGGTATGACACCCCTTCTTCTAGGGCATGGGCCTTCAGAACATCATGGCCTCTGTAAGGCCTCTGACCAGAAGGTGTGGCAAAGATGTACTGGGAATCAGCGAGAGCTGGCACTGATTGCCTCATTTGAAGGATTCTGTCCACAGTTGTCATCATCTTCTTCGTCAGCAAAACGGGAACACTCCTATTAAACTTGCCTCTGATTTCCACTCGCTGAAAATGATTCACCATTTTCTTCTCAACCTCTGTGAGACCTTTCAAGATATCTTGATTGGTGATCGATCCAATCTTAGCATTCTGGAAGTCTGACACCTTCATTCTCTGAACTTCTCCCCCTCGTTTTCGTTTGAAAAGTGATACAGCATAAAGAGTTGCTTTAACCACTGTCGGATAATCTTCCGAAACCATCCTTGTCTCAAGAAGCTGTTGGACCTTCCTCACATCTTCACATGATGGGATCAGCTTGGGTTTGTTCATGGTCATTTTCCCGACCGACTGGGCTGCTGTAGCGGACACACAATCATACCAGTCCCCGTTGAAGACAGAGTCAAACCGCTGCGCCTCAGAGAGCTCCTGTCGCCACCTGTTGTCTGAACCCTGCCCAAGCTGTTTGGATGCCTGTGGCTGTTTGATCTGTGAACACTTTTTCAAAGCATGGCCTATGCGCATTGCGAGATTGCCTTTTTTGAACTGATGTGTGCCCTCATCAAAATCTGCTAGCTCTTTTACAGCCAGGACAACATGATCAAAGCTAGCTGAATTGATCACAGCATTTAAACTTGCGATTTTCATTTCTGACCTCACTCTGATAATCTTTAATAGTCTCCCTAACTCCCGCATCCTGGAGCTGATTTGTCCAGCCGTGTGTTCTTCAATGTCCCTGCGGTCAAATAATCTCTTTCCATACTCAAGAAGCAAGGGGTCAGTTCTGATGAGACGGCTTATCTCATCATCTCTCTGGCTGGCCAAGACCTTGTGATAGAAGGAAAATTCAACGTCTAAGGGTATTGGAAGCATTAGCCGACCACGGCGCGCCGCGTCCCCTCGCTGAGTGATCTGAAACCCTCCTGGCTTCTGACAGCAACGTTTTGAGTGTACAGAGATCAGCTTTTTTTGATAGAGCCCTTTGCAATGGCTACAGGCGAGAAGGTCGTCTACCTTACTAGTTTTGGTGCGATACTTAGGAATCAAACATCCGGATTTGTTTTCAAGAGCAGCAACGTTATGCATGTAATCACCCTCATCTTGTAGTCTGATCCATGCTCGACGTCTTTGCTTTGTCCCTTTTTTCATCGACAAAATTTTAGCAACGTCTGCCTCATCTGCATGGACATCTTGTAAGTGCGTGCTCATTTTCAAGACAAGCTTGCCACACAATTTGCATGCATGTTTCTTGTCCCATGTGTACTTTCCTTTCCCTCTCTGCGACAGTGCACACCTGTTTCTTCTGTAAGTGCTCTTTCCCCACTCTTTCCAGCATCATGTTCCTTCTGCCTATCCACATTCTCATTGCCACCCCCTAACGCACACTGCACCTTGCTGGTACTAGCGTCACCGACACCTGGCCACCCCGAACCTGCCACTTTGATGAAATCTAACATAGTCGATACAATACTGTCTATGTCAGAGATCCCAGCAATTGATGCCGACACACCCTCTGAATCCGGTGAGCTCGAGCCAGGAACAAACTCCTCGTCATCACTGCCCTCGTATTGCGATGCGCTGGCACTACTCTCAGTCTCGGGTCCATCCCAGGCGCCATTTGCCAACTGGAGAAAGAAAGAAAGAAAGATTGAAACCAAAGCTGCATTAGGTCAGAAACAGCCCAATTTTGGTTTAAGGGGCCTTGCACAAGAATAAAAAGAGTAATCCCGTGTATGACCGATTTACATATGTGTGACCTCGGTGACGAGGGCTGGCTTCTGCAGCAGCAAAATCCACGTTTTCTGAAAATGCAAGCAGTTTTCACACATTTGTCAACCCTGCGTGACCCTTTGAGAGAGGTCACTCAAATTGGCATGTTTAAAAAGGTCTTGCCACAAAGTATCCTTGGGCCAAGCTTGAAGAATGTGGCTTGAATAGTCTCCGAGAAAATGCCACCGTTAACTCATTCTACCCCCAGACACACCACAGCAGGATAAGGATCGACCACGATAGTTCAAAGGTGATGCCAGAATAGCTTGGCGCCTATGGGCGCCAAGCTATTCTGGCATCACCGTTGAACTATCATGGTCGATCTGTCCTGCACTGCAATGCGGTCTTGAGAGGACAGGGGAAAAATTTAAGGATTTTGGTGTTGGGGTAGAATGAGTTAAAGTTTACCATGGACGACGGACGGACGACCAGTGGCCCAGAACATAAACTCACTTTTGCTTCGCACGCACGCCAGCCAATAAAATGAAGATGATCATAGAATCACTTTACTTACCAGTTTGTAATTGGGAGCATTCCGCTGCCGTCCATGCACCCTCCTACCAGACGCACCCTCTGTGACAGAGGCTGGGGGGGCCATGATGCTGCAGCTGACTAATTTGGCCATGGGCCTTGGTCATGTGCCAGTAAGGGGCGTGCTTGTCCACTTCCATAGATCCCGATGGGTTTGGACATCCTGCTGCCATCCGGCGCTGGGTGTGTGCAGAAAGTCCTGAGCCGGTGTGACCAAAACGGTGTTGCTGCAAACATGTCCAATACAACCATGTCAACCAATTGACATTTTGAATCAGATTGATTTACATTGCTTAACGTCCTGACAGCAACAAGGCTTTCTCAGGACGTGCCTGCACTGCTTGTGAAAAAAACACCTAAACAGAACATTGCCATGTATGTCGCCAGCCGGTCAAATACGTTAAATAAACCTAACACATGGGGCCTAAATAAAGCTAAGACCATTTAGCAACACACATCCAATATCAAGAGCTACAGGCAGTGCAGGCAGTAGGGAGAGTTTTAAAAAGGCAAATACAGGTGAATGGACAAAGGGTAGACAGAAACACATGCCCCAGAATAGAGAGAAAAACCCACCCTGTGGGGATGACCAGGGTGACCCTGGGAACTAAAAACTGGTAATACAGTAAAAAGCGACACTTCAGTTGCACATTCCGAAAGACCTGTTTGTGGAGGTTTGTTCTTCGAATCACGAGGCAGTTTTGCGAACGAGGATTGAAATCTGGCGCCTTTTTTTTTTTTTTAAAGTCAACTGATACTGTGCATGCATGTGTCAAGTTACTTTTCGATCACTGACAATCACACATGTCAGAAAAAAAAGAAACAAAATCGCGTGGCAGATTGACCTTGTAATGGGGTTATTGAACGAATTCCTTTCATTGAAGAAGAAAGCTTTTGTTAAAATCGTGGGGTTCTGTTATCATTTACTACAAGACTCAACGGTCAGAGAGAGGAAGACACGGACCGAGCCACGGCTGAAGCAGACGCCTTATTTTTCTGGGCCAAACGGGTATCGGGGATTGGAGGCATCTCTCAGTTAAATAACTGCACTGAACAAGTACATTTGGCCAACGGTTGGGGACGAAAGACGACGTTTTAGGAAGGGCAAGGGAAACAACTCCGTTCATCGGTGTTGGGCTAACCAATCAGCGATCATCAAGTTGATCTGAAAACACTCGCTTCCGTGTCAACACACAGGCCCAGGGCATCGCCAAAACACAACATGAAGTAAATCTGGCGAAATGGGGGCATCCTATTTTGATATTTTTTTCTGACTTTTGAATGAAAGATAATGCAGAAACAACCCTCAGAAAAAATGGGTGTCTGACTTGGTCACCCAGAATTTTACACACACCCATTTTGCATAAGGATGGTAAAGAAAGTAACCCATTTGACTGGTTTCGTGTACGCACATACCCACACACTCACACACACACACACACACACACACACACACACACACACACAGAGAGAGAGAATCCTTATGTATTAATGAATAAAGCCACATATTCGAATGTGTCAAATGAGATAAGAATTGCACAGTGAGTAGCATGGCACATATTTAACCTGTAAATAGTTATGGTTGGGTATTACACACTATGCTCGAGTGTCAGCCATAACTATAGAACTACAAGTAGCTCTAAGTCTAAAATGCCCATTGGAATTTTTTCCTCGGAATACTGCACTGACACTATGATATTTCAAGAATGGTGTCGGAACGGCTTGACACCTCTTAGCGCCACGCTATTCTGGCCTCACCCTTGAACTAGCGTTGTCGGTCCAAATTTGGTTTTTGTGTCAGGGCTGAATTGATTAACTTTTGGAGACAAAATGCATCCTGTGTTTGAAAATTTAGATACAAGTTGATAATGAAGATACAAATGTGACGTGGACCTGTATGTATCCAGAGACAGGCGATCTGCTGACCAGCGGGCTGCACGGGTATCAGGCTGGGTACGAAAGGGTGAACGCCAACCCCGTGACGCAGGCGTTGAAGCATTTCGTCAATCGCACCCTCATGCCTGTGTTCTTGATATTGTTCGTGCCCAACCTGGTCATGATGATCTGGTTCGCGGCGGCACATTGTGACGGAAGCTACGCCCGTCTTGGCAACGTCTTCCGAGAGAGGTGAGAGCCCAATGCGCAAAAGCCATCGGACCGACTTCTTCCGCCGTTGGCCCGCGCACAGCTGTGCGCGGGCCAACGGCGTCCGACGTTGACCCGATGGCCTTTACGCACTGGGAGCGTGTTTTTTTTATATTTTATTTATTTTTATTTTTATTTTTATTCTTTTATTTTTTTTTTTTTTTTTTTTTTGGGGGGGGGTTGTTTTTGTTTGTTTGTTTTGTTGGGTTCTTTTTTCTTCTCCTTTTTTTTTTTTTTTTTTTTTTTTTTGGGGGGGGGGGGAGGTGAGGGAGGAAGGGAGGGGGGGGGGGGTGTAATCACACCCAGACCACGAAAGATTTCCAAGAACACTTTCCATCATTCTTCACCCAACGGTTCTAAAATCACAGACCAACAGACAGATACTATAGTATCTGTGGTGTGGGTGTGTTGGAAGCTCAGCTATTTCTGACCAAGATGCAGTAATGCTGGCACGTCCACTGCTGGTCAGGCCGCAAAGTAAGATAGCCTTGCAGGCCTACTTACTGAATGGGGACAGTGAAATAGCGAACAACAATGACTTGTTATTGCAAATACCCTTGTATCCACAGGTTCATTTTGGGAGGCCTGCAACACATCTGGAGTCACGTCAACGCCCCGTCCTCTCCTATTGTGTGGATACTGGTGGCGTACTCTGTGTTCGCTCTCACCATACAGCGCGTACTGCCCGGCAAGATTGTCTATGGGCCGCTCACGCCCAAAGGTGCTGTAATGCTTGTTTTTTAGTTTGTCTGTTTTTCGTGTGTGTGTGTGTGTGTGTGTGTGTGTGTGTGTGTGTGTGTGTGTGTGTGTGTGTGTGTGTGTGTGTGTGTGTGTGTGTGTGTGTTCACGTGGAACTGGCAGTAAATCGCATTGAGGTGCTTCCGAGTACAAGATGGCACTACACTGGCGCCACGCGCCTTCTCGAGGGTGGACAACCAAAATTGGTTTTGTGTTTTCGCTTACTTTAAGTCTGAAGTTGAAGCTTATAGGTGATATCGATGCTAGAGCGGGGTAGCTCCTGATGAACCAGTTAAGGAATCCAGTGTTCCAAATATTAGCAGCAGCAGCTTCATGTTCCTCATCTTTAATATTTCGATTTCACAGGCAACGTGCCAGAATACAAAGACAACGGCTTCGCCTGCTTCGTGGTGACAATGATCGCCTTCGCCGCCCTGACCTACGTCTTGAAGACATTCTTCGGAGTCTCGCCCACCATCATATACGATCGCTTTGACGAGGTGCTGGCTGCGCTCAATATCTTCAGCCTGGTGTTCTGCATGTTGCTGTACTTCAAGGGACTCCTGGCTCCGTCCTCCACTGACAGCGGGTCCTCAGGAAACATCATCTTCGACTATTATTGGGGCACGGAGCTGTATCCGAGGATCTTCGGCTGGGACATCAAGGTGAGGAGAGTGAATGAGGGGTTGGGGTGAGGGCAGTAGAGGAGGGAAGGGTTTGGCAAACTTCGAGATTGGGTTTAATCTGAGGAGATGTGAATTGTCATTGGGAAAAGAAGAGAAACTTATGTTCTGGTCTCAGCCAAAATTCCATACCAGCACACCCTTATTGTCTGCTGAGTATTATTAATAAAAGGAAAACGACAACACTGGTTCGCTGGATATGATCATATTCTGCTTCAACTTTGAAAACGAAAGGCATCTTCAGGACTTTTTAGAGTCAATGCCAGATGAACATGCGCCGAAATTTCAGGCTGAGTGGGCCTTTTTCAAATGTCTTTTCTTTTAACCGACTTCCTGTACTTCTTATGGCTTTCATTAGCGCTTTTTGTCACGGTGACTCCTGTAGAAATCACCTCGACTAAAAGCGCTACAAACAGCCAACGTATTAATATTTGTGTCGACTTCTTCTACTTGTATAATGAAGTAATCTTCATCCTATTAATCACCCAGGTGTTCACCAACTGCCGTTTTGGGATGACGGTGTGGCCACTGCTGGTGTGCGCGTTCGCGCTGAAGAACTACGAGGTTCACGGTTGGGTGGACAGCATGATGGTGTCGGCTGCCCTCCAGATGATCTACTTCGCCAAGTTCTTCTGGTGGGAGTCCGGCTACATGTGCACCATCGATATCATGGTAGACAGAGCCGGCTTCTACATCTGCTGGGGATGTCTCGTCTTCATCCCGGGGATATACGCGTCCGTCTCGCTCTACATGGTGAACCACCCAGTGCATCTGGGTCTGCCTCTGTCGCTGACTATTTTTGTCCTCGGGGTGCTATCCATCTACATCAACTACGACGCCGACAAACAGAAGCTAGCTGTACGTAGTGCCGACGGACAGTGCCTGGTTTGGGGCCGCAAGCCGACCATCATCCGAGCCAAGTACGAGCTGGAGAACGGGGAAACTCGCGAGTCCATCCTCCTGGCTTCAGGTATCTTATTATTATCTCATTTATCGCACAGTTACTGCCAGTCTTTACCATGCGCTCAATTTTCATCCTTCAAGATACTTAGCAACGTAAAGTGCAACATTGTTGCAAAGGGAGAAAATCCTAGGCATCATGGGTAAAGCTAAACATTTTGCAAAAGTGATTTACTGCATAATTGTGTCCACCCGTCTGTCCGTCCATCTGTCTGTAGGTCCGACCTCTCTTTTCATCAATTATAATATCAGCATATTTCATGTTTCAGGCTGGTGGGGTTTGTCGCGACATTTCCACTACGTGGCTGAGATCCTGCTGGCGTTCTTCTGGTCAATGCCGGCCATGTTTGACTGCGTCATGCCCTACACCTACGTCATCTGGCTGACGATTCTGCTGACGCACCGCTCCTACCGTGACGACACGAAATGCCAGCAGAAGTATGGGAAATTTTGGATGCAGTACCGTACGCAGGTTCCCCACCGGATTGTACCTTACATTTTCTAGGCTAATACGGCGGGCGCCCAGTTCAGCAAAAGGTCCTCAGGTGGACGATGGCCGATGCTGCCCCGCGCGCGGGCCAGCATCCGCCCACGTTCACCCGATGACCTTTTGCACACTGGACCCGTACGGTAGCTACTCATGCATCTGGCGAAGCAGTGATATCTCAGTTTTATCGCTGATTATTTTGTTCCGTATGCGAAGATCAGACGCAGAAATGGGGCGAAGGGGCATTGCCAGCATAAAGAATTGATTTTCAGGAGCCCCTGTGGCTATCTGCAGGATCTATTCCTCTTGCAGACATGTGGTTGCGGTACATTACGACAGGTCTGTCTGTGTATTTGTTTAGTCTGTTTGTCTTGTCGGTCTTTCTATTCGGCCTGTATCACATACACAGACCAGCAAATGCACAGACTTATATGGAACATGTCTATGCATGTGTTAGTCTGTGCATTCGTCAGTCTGTGTGTCAGTCTGAGTGTCTCGATGCGACAGTTTGGCTGGATGTTAAACACGCCAGCTTCAGTCGGTTTTGAACAACATCAGTCTAACAAGTATACCGGCTGCCGCTCAGTCGGTGTTGGCAGGTTTGTTCACAATTTTTTTATCGCGACCTCCTGTCAATAGCCATGCAGCTTTACGAACATGCTTAGTTCGGAAAATATGTTTGTTAATGTGTATCAATATATTTATGTCTTCTGGTCACTTGATACCGAACAGAAGACATACATATTGTACATTGATACACGTACGCTTTTTTTTTTCAGTGAGCAGAAGACAGAAATATTGTAAATCGATACACATCAGTCGTGAAAACGCTTTACCGTTCACCAGATTGTGACCAGGCATAAGGTCTGTACATTGACATTTGATAGTAAACAGAAGGTATGCGTTCTGTACATTGACACAAAACGTGACAGCGCTTTTCCGTTCACGTGACAGTAAACTAAAGACTTAACTTCGGGGCAAGGCGACCACTTCCCGTCTGCAAGAGACATATATCCACATGAGGCCTCCGTGGCCGCGGGGGTTCACATGAGGATGTATGTCTCTTGTTAGTCCTGTGTTGTTATATTGGTCCCAATTTCAGCGTGTTCCTCACGTGAATGTCGGTCAGTGTGCAGTCGTTTCAGACGCGAAATTCGTGATCACTGGCAGCGAAGGGGTTGAATTATCCCCTTTAGCGCTGACGCACTACAGCAGGAAATGGGTCGACCATGATAATTCAAGGGTAGTGCCATATTAGCTTGGCGCCTGTCGGCGACAAGCTAATCTGGCACTACCCTTGAATTATCATGGCAGATCCATCCCCTGCAACAGGTGCATAGTCGTTAGCTGACTCCTCCAAAATTTTGGAAATACGTGCGCCGAGCTGAATGAGTTATGCACATTGCTATACATCGTGAGAAAGTTTTTCTCGACTCACGGGTGGTTTTGTACTGTACGCAGTGACTGCAGGAGATAACAACTGACTAGGACATCACAGTGCGTTCGACTGACCTAAAATGTAAGTCCTAAAATATACATCACGTTCCTTCGTTGCACGCCACATCCCGCCTCCACAAAACGCCCTGATTATAAACTGGAAAAATCTGCAATTGAAAGATTAACCCCCATACGCACGCGGCCACCTGTACTGCCGTCAAATGTACCGGTGGCTGCACGCACAAGGAGCTTAACTAAGAGTCGAACTAACAAATGAATGGCACAATTATGTGTTTAAGAACATGTATTTAAATGGGGCCTCAGTGCGGTGGCTGGTCTCATACAGACGTGTGGGGTTCGCTGCGCTTTGCAGGTCACGTTCCCTCGTTCCTATTCGGTAACTCGAATATGAATATTTCATAGTAAGCTTACGTGATTTCTGTTGGGGTTTTTTTTCCCCCGGGGGGTGGGGGGGGGGGGGGTGGGAGAGAGGTGTCCATGATGATTATGTTGGTTTTGTTTTTTCTCTCTGATCACGGATCACGGACTATTCCCACTTCATGTTGCGTTTATGAAGAGGTGAAGGGTTGGTTTTTTTCCCCCGTCAGTTTGATAGTCCCACTCGCCTGACTGTACATCGAAAATAAAAATGTGCTACGTTCATAAATGTGTTAGCTGTTGTAGGCCATGCCAGTTTTAAAAAGTGATGTTTTTGTACGTGTACATGAACGATATTTTTTCTTTTTGTGAGATTTTGTTTGTTTTATCCATCGTATGCAATATGGCCCATTTATTTCTTGTTTCCGCGGTCGTTCTTACCAGAAACGTGTTAATGTTTCCATGCGATCCTTTGCATGAAAACCTAAGATACGCATCAATAAAATGTCCGTTTGTTTTACTTTGTTCCGCGCGGCGAATTTATATGTAACATCGTCGGTGTGACTTGTCAGCATCGTTATCTGACATACATATGTGTGTAGCCAGTTTTAGCGACGTTATGTACAATTATGCGCTTCAAGAACGCGACATGCTTTGATATGTTATCTCTGCTATCAGTTATCTCGTATACGTCCGGCCTTAGTATGACTTTGAACACCAAAACCACCAACCTGCAAGAGGCATAGAACCTCATGAGCCCCCGCAGTCGCGGGGGGCTTATGAGGTTCTGTGCTTCTTGCTGCCTTTCTTTGTTCTTT
This sequence comes from Semisulcospira habei, assembly GCA_036245525.1. Lineage (NCBI taxonomy): Eukaryota > Metazoa > Mollusca > Gastropoda > Semisulcospiridae > Semisulcospira > Semisulcospira habei. The sequence goes on from BTPG01000005.1 coordinate 156,650,328, forward strand.
GAATGAATTTTAAAAAGTCATGGTCACCGGTAGGTAAGGGGTTAAATTGAAAGAAAATGAATTGTGCCTCTCGTCTCTTATTGATTGCATTCGTTTTGTCGCGTTTTTAAAGTGCATGACTGTATGTGTCCATTCTTTCTTTTCTGTTTTGTGCACATTTGTATGACAGTAATGTATTGTGTGATGTAGGAGAATGTTGGTACTTATTGTTAACTCTTTGGCTGTCGGTAGCGCTTTCTGTCGAGGTTATTCCTCTGCTACCAACGGGCAGAGGGTTAAATTATTGTTGTGCTGTGTGCGTGTTTGTTGTTCGGTTTTTTGGGGGTGTTTTTGTTTTTGTTTTGGTTTTTTGGTCCCCAAAAATCGCAGACCAGCTAACATAACTGATTGTTTTACGGATTGTTTCAGACTTAATTCTTTGTGCTGTATTCTTTATCAGCGTGTGTGCTAACCTGTGTGTGTTTTATAGTTTATGTGCTTATTTTGGGAGTCATAGTCCGTTTTACCGTCCTGACAATTTCATACTTTGATTTTGGAGCGAGGCTGGGATGTATTTGTGAAGTCGGTAACTGTGTGTCGTATGCACTTGGTGTTTACCTCATGCATCTGTTATTGTCACATTTCTTTCGTCGTGTATTAGTCATTATGTATGCATGGCGCATGCCCTAACTGAATACAGTATGGTGGCGGAGGTTTTGTCGGCCTTAAATGTTGTGGGGAATTTGTTTAATATGTTCTATTTGATGAGGAGGTGGATAATAATGATGATGATGATGGATATTATTATTATTATCATTATCATTTTTATTATTATTATCACTATTACAGTAGATTTTTTGGTTGGATATCTCTTGGCTTGACTTCGCGAACGAAGATTTTATAGGAGTTGCCCACGACGTCTGCAGGCTTGTTCGTGGCTGCGGAGGCCAATCCGAGACAGGCAGGTTCGACCGCAGTGGCTGCAGGGGGAGGTATGGCCAGGGTTCTGAGTTGCGGCATCTCTGTTTTTTCTCCTAAGCCGCTTGTCTTTAAGGCTAGCTCTGCGAGAGTCCTCAAAGGAGACAGCTGCCTTGTAAGTGGTGGAGCGCCAGGTGTCACGGTCCACAGCAAGCGAAGACTACTGGTGGTGGTCGATTTGGCAGGCACTAAGTGACTTCTTGAGACAGTCTTTGTATCTCTTCTTTGGTGCCCCTCTGTCACGGTGTCCAGTAGCAAGCTCGCCGAACAGGGTGATCTTTGGTAGGCGATGATCCTCCATCCTGAAGACATGCCCCGCCCAGCGGAGCTGTGTCCGCAGCAGCAAAGCCTCGATGCTCACAGTTTCAGCCTGTTCAAGGACCTCGACGTTGGTGACATAGTCACTCCAGTGAATGCCCAGGATGGTGCGCAGGCAGCGCTGGTGGAAGCGTTCGAGGAGTCGTAGTTGGCTGCGGTAGAGGGCCCAGGACTCGGAATCATACAGTAGGGTGGTGAGGACCACAGCTCTGTACACGCTGATCTTGGTGCCTGTTTTCAGCTGTTGATCATGTCCATGCGCCTCCCACTGAGACACCAGCAACACGTCACCCTTCTCAGTGTGTACTCCCCAACCCTCCTGGCAGAGCCTGCTGAAAAGGACAAGTTTTACACTGACCTGCGCAGCCTCATACAGAGCACCCCTGCAGACGACAAAGTCATCATCCTTGGCGACTTCAACGCCAGAGTGGGCCAGGACTATGAAGCCTGGAAAGGAGTCCTCGGCAAGCATGGCGTCGGGAACTGCAATGACAATGGCCGTCTACTGTTGGAGTTCTGTGCAGAGCAGCAACTGGTCATCACCAACACTACTTTTCAGCAAAAGGACAGTCGAAAAACCACCTTTATGCATCCTCGCTCCAAACACTGGCACCTTACGACTATGTCCTAGTGCGACAGAGGGACCGCAGTGATGTCCTCCTCACCAGAGTGATGCCCAGCGCAGAGTGCCACACTGACCACCGCCTTGTCCGCTGCAAACTCAGGCTCCACGTCAAGCCAAAACCCAAGAAATGGGGGCCCCCAAGAAAAAGCTTGATGTTGCCAGCCTTCAGCGTGACGACGTGAAAGCTGCCTTTCAGACAGATTTACAGCGCAGGCTCAAAGACACAGCGGACCCAGCAGACTCCTCCCCTGAAACACTCTGGGAACAACTGAAAACTGCTATTGCAAAATCCTCTGCAGAAGTCTTGGGTTTTGCTAGAAAAAAGAACAAAGACTGGTTTGACGAAAACGATGTTGAGATCCAGGAACACCTAGCAAAAAAAAAAGAGCCGCCCATCAGGCCCACCTAGCCCAGCCTTCCTGCCCTGTGAAGAAGTCTGCCTTCCGCCTCGTCTGCTTCGCAGACGCTGCCTAGCTCTTTGGACTCGAGGTCAGTCTGAAAAAGACAGAGGTTCTCCATCAGCCGGCACCCAAGACAGTGTATCGCCCTCCTCACATCACCATTGGCGAGTCTGAACTAAAGTCATTGCACCAGTTTACTTACCTTGGCTGTATTATCACGTCGGACGCCAAGCTGGACAAGGAGCTTGACAGCAGGCTGGCAAAAGCGAACAGCGCTTTCGGGCGACTTTTCAAGCGGGTGTGGTTGGATATAACAACAGTCGAATATAACACGCTGTCAGAGGCCTCGACCACAGGTTTCTGTGTGATATAGTACGCATATTAACAAACTTCGGCTATAGCAAAAAGGAGAGCTTGGTCCCCTGGCGATTTTTGTATTTGTAATAATTATTTGTTTCGCGTTAAAGTGTTAAAGTGTCTCTCGCAACTTAACGAGGCGTAGCAAATTTCCTTTTCACTCTTGACTGGTGCTTCCATTTAGACCGCAAACAATTTTAACCCGTTGCGTGTCGGTAGCGTTTTTTGTCGCGATGATTCCTGTAGGAATTCCTACAGGAATCATCGCGACAAAAACCGCTACCGACACGCAAGGAGTTAAGACATATAATTTAGTCATTGTCATGTCTGTCGGATTTTGTTTATGTGTGCACGTCTGTGATTTTGAACCTCAGGGCCTATAGCCGTAAGGTCACGAATCAAAGACCAGCATATACAAGTATTTTGCTTCGAATTCTGCAGCAGTCACAGGTCGGTTATGAAAACATTGCCCTACGTGCAATGTCCCTTGCATTTCGATTTGAACTGGGTTGTAAAGCATGGTGTTTTCACGTTACAAATTTACCATGTAAATGTGCTTATATGAAAACGCTGCGCTCCTTACAGTGTTCTTAAATCATCCAGCCATGAGGGCGAACTTCCCAAGTTTGGGAGTTGTCCTCTGCAGACTACGTTTACACATGGCGACCATGACAGTTCAAGGATGGTGCCAGAATAGCTTGTCCCCTAGAGGCATCAAGCTGTTCTGGGACCATCACCGAACTACAATGATTAATCCATAGATCGTGTCAGGGATGAATGGTTCTCGTTGCCTGCCAACGAAGTTGGCCACAAGGCTGTTTAAAATAATGCACATGCATAATCGAATACGCTGTATAAATTTTACTTTTTATACATGTACACCATCTAAATGCTTACCTTTGCGTGTCGGTAGTAGTTTTGGTCGCGACGACTCCTAAGGAATCATCGCGACAAAAACCGCAACCAACACGCGAAGTGCACCACAAAAAAAGTAAGAAATTCTTTCTACGTTGACAATGCTAGATTTTTTGTTCATTCATGAAAGCTTGCCTGTACATTGCTTTTATTTATGGATGTACCCACGGGGTCACTGGATTAGGAGAAAACTCAGTTTCTCTGCTAAATATCTTCAGAGGTGAAATAAATCCTTCTCTGCATCAGGTCACTGACTTTCCTCAAACAGAAATCCTCTTTCGCTTCGGATAATCAATCGAGTAATCGAGTATAGGCATATTCATCGCATGTAGATCGCTTACAGCATTTTATATGTGGGAGAAACACTGAAATAAGTCTGATCTGCAAGAGGCGTAGTTCATCACGAGCCCCTGCAGTCTGCGGAGGCTGATGCGGATCTATGTCTCTTGCAGGTGGATGGAATTTGCTGTTTCAGCGTTACGTAACATATTTATTTTCCTCTCTCTGTCTCTCATGTGGAATTTATATATCACGGTATCCAATGACCTGATGGTCCGTATGCGTATCTTTGACTACTCCTTGGACGTTTCACTGACACATCGGGAACCTGCCCTTTTGAGACAGGTGTATTCCAGGCGACGCAGTGACTTGTGTGGTGTCAGTGTTGTGTGTATTATGCTCGTGCGAGTATATGTGTTCTTTTGGGGTGTTTGTTTGTTTGGTTGGTTGGTTGGGGTTTTTTTGTTTGTTTGTTGTTTTGTTTTGGGTTTTTTTGTTTGTTTTTTTAGTTGTTTTTTTTTTTTTTTTTTTTTTTTTTTTGGGGGGGGGGGGTTGGTGTGTGCAGAATTAACCCCTTGACTGCCGAGGAAAAGTGAACACGATCTAACTGCGAGAGACATAGCTCCTCATGAGCCTCCGCCGTTTCGGGGGCTCATGAGGATCTATTTCTCTTGCTGAAACCTGTTTTGTAGCCATGTTCCTGGGACGGCTGAGGCTCCGTGGCGTTGAATAAACGAAGACTGCGGGAAACACACTGGCAGAGAAAGGGTTAATCACGCTTGCTTGCTTGACACTTGAGAATGGAAGGAGCTAACTTTGGCTTTTCGAAGAGGGTGGGGGGGGGGATGGGGGAGGGGGATGGGGGAGGTGGAGGAGGATGTCTTGTAGAAGAAGGGTGAGGGTCATGTTGGTATTCTGCTTTATGTGAAACCACGCGTTCAACAACTTTGAAATGCAGCTGACTTTGTTTTGAACAGTTGTATGAGTTTTATTCTTGTAAATTGCAAATTAATAGAAAAGGTTTTGTTCGTATGTCAGTTTGCACGCTTTTGTCTTAATTTGTGTGTTTGTTGATTTGTTTACTTATTTTCTCACGAAACTGGTGCTGAACGAAATGAATCCATTTGCATATTAATGTTTTAGCCCCCTTATGCATGCGTCCGCCAATAATGTTATCTCATTTAAGGCGCACTGCATCAATAGCTGCGAAAGTGAATAGCGTTGCCGGCGGCAACGCTATACACTTTCGCAGCTAGTGATGCGAGGCGCCTTAGATGAGTTGACAGTACCGGTGGCTGAGTGGACAAGGCGTTTAATGTGCCGTACAGAATGAAGAGTATTCAGACAACCTATTTCAAAACTTTTTTTTTCCTTGTTTTCTTGTTGTTCATGCGTCTTTCATTATACATTGTACCTGCAACATTTTGTGTCTGTGTGAATGAAATAAAATGAAAGGAAAGTCGCATTTGCAGTTTTGTCGTGAGTACGTCCTCAGCAAACAGAATTAGCTGTGTAATATACATGACTCTATTACGCACTTTACACGCAGAAGAACAGACCTGGAATCAGACTGTTGAAAGTGTGCGGATTGAGGTGAAGACAAACAAATCGGCCCCTCTGCTTGTTGGATTTGTATACAGAAACCTGTCTGCGTCATTTCAGTGGTATGACGACTTTTTAAATATGGCGGATAAGGTTAACAAAAGCAGCACTGAAGTGTTATTACTCGGCGATTTTAACATTAATTTGTTTGTCTCCAACCCTGCTTGGGAATCTACAATCACTATGGTAGCTCTCAAGCAGATTATCACGTCTGCAACTAGAGTTACAGAGTCGTCTGCCACTCTAATTGATCATGTATACATCTCCGACAATTCAAGGGTTCTTAGTTCTTGTGCCCTTCAAGTGGCGATCAGTGACCACTACCCTGTGTGCTGCAGCTGGGATTTGAGGGTGGACAAAAAAAATCGGAAAAACCAGCATACCACTATCTATTACAGATCGTTTAAACAGTCTAATAGGGATATGTTTCTAGCCGAGCTAAATGAAACCTCTTCTTTCGGTTTACAATCATACGAATCCTGAAGATGCGTTCGCCGAATGGTATAGATTGTTCCGTCGGGTTCTTGACACGCTGAAAAGAGGGTGAAACATGTGCATTTACCCCAATGGTTAAGCAATGACATTAAAGAGGCCATGGCTGTCAGAAATGAACTAAAGCGCAACAAAGATTTTGGTGCTTTCCGCAAGCAGAGAAATCGTGTTAAATACATGGTCTTAGAGGCCCAGAAAAAACACCACTTTCAGCGATTGATGAACAACAAAACAGACACCGTATCTCATTTGTCTGGCGCGCCCTTAATGCGTTCACTAAATCGCGACAAACAGCACCATGTACATCTATATCCGCAAACACATTTAACAGCAATTTCTTGTCTGCTGCTGATTTGTTAAGCAGTACGACAACTCTCGTTGAAACACCATCTATATCCGAAAGGCTTACAGATTTTTGTGAGGACAAACTCGCGGGAAATGTATCCTTTAGTATGCCTTCGCTTACTGTATTTGACGTTGGCAAATCTATTGGCCAACTGAAAAATAAGCGCTCGCTTGGTCACGATGGGATGAATACATACTTTTTAAGTTCCTTCTATTTATAGAAAAGAGTTTTTTTTGACGGGTCGCGGTGGGGCGAATTTAAAAGCATGATGTCAAAGGCGGGCAGGCTAAACCTCTAACAATTGAAGTAACAAGATAAAAATTATGCCATGTATAGTTACGCTAACCTCGCTGCTGAACGTACATTTGGCGCGAAGCGCTGTATGTGCGTATGTATTTATGTGCGTATGTGTGCGCGTATGTATGTAAACAAGAGAATCTCCGATATTTCTGTACACACAAGCTTGAAACTGGGCGAAATACGTGACTTTCTTAAGTGGCTGGGTAAGAGAGCTGATTGATTGATTGTACATTGCTTAACGTCCCGACAGCAACAAGGCTTTCTCAGGACGTGCCTGCACTGCTTGTGAAAAAAATAAAAAATAAACAGAACATTGAATGTATGTCGCCAGCCGGTCAAATACGTTAAATAAACCTATCACATGGGGCCTAAATAAAGCTAAGACCATTTAGCAACACACATCCAATATCAAGAGCTACAGGCAGTGCAGACAGTAGGGAGAGTTTTAAAAAGGCAAATACAGGTGAATGGACAAAGGGTAGAAACACATGCCCCAGAATAGAGAGAAAAACCCACCCTGTGGGGCTGACCAGGGTGACCCTGGGAACTAAAAAATACCTAACCCCACCCAAGTCCCCCAGGGCAGACCCGGGTGGGGTGGTAAGAGAGCCTCCGAGCATATTGTAATTGAATGTTTCATTGAAAACATAAACAACCGTTTATAGGAAGTCGGTTGACCCAGATTAGAGACCGTAATTTTTGTCATATTTGTTTGAACCTTTGCATATAGCTAGTTTGGAGAAAGAGACATTGGATGAGTTCGTTAGCCACCTTTGAATCCTTTCAACTTCTTTAGTAAAAATTAATTCTTTTCAGAAAAGAATTAAATCACTAAAAAAAAAACTTTACTTCTAGTTAAAGTCAGACAGTGGCGGAGACGTCAAAGCGGCAACTCCGTCACCACGCAGACACTGACATAATATTCTAAATATGACGTCATTCTCTCTCTCTCTCTCTCTCTCTCTCTCTCTCTCTCTCTCTCTCTCTCTCTCTCTCTCTCTCTCACAAACACACACAAACATGCGCACATCTCCAGAAGAAATAGATCCTCATGCGCCCTCCAGGCGCATGAGGATCTATGCCTCTTGGAGATGTTTGGAGCGCGCGCGCATGCACGCACACACACATCGACGCGCTTTTAGAAGAGCATGCAGGTGACCCGTGTACTTAGTATATTATGTAGCTAGGTAAAGTCAAGCTGCTTTCACACAAATTATAGCAAGACTGAAATTGTACCGTGAAGTTCTAGTTTTGTCACTATATTTTCAAGTCTATGAAGCAAAAGTGAATCTCATATCACGTAAAATATAAAATTACGTAAAAACTAAAACTTACATCATGACTAATGACTTTTGACAAATCAATGTCGCGTATGTCCTGCGCCCCTTATAGAACTCACTGACGCATTTGCAAATCTGCGACACTTTTGTAATAGGAGATAATTCAGAATCAGAATCAGGTCAAAGACAAAAGATAGAGATCATTGACATCGAAGACAGCTCTCATATAGAAGGGACTTTGTGGGTTCATCCCATCTTGTTAAAACTTGCTGCCCCGTATGTGGTCGAGTCTTTGACATTTATTTATAATCTCGTTTTACAACATGGTACATTTTCCAAACAGCTGGAAAGTAGCCACAGGTATTACTCTGCCTAAAAGTAAGGACCTATCAGACCCTAATAAGTTTAGACCAATCTCGCTCTTGTCAGCACTGTCAAAACCAATAGAAAAACATGTACACAGGCATGTCAGCTATTTTCTTGAAAAACATAACTTGCTTTACCCACTACAGTCAGGTTTTAGACCGCACCACTCATGCCACACAGCTCTAGCTCACCTGACCAATACTTGGCTCACGTCCATGAACAAACTGAAATGACCGGTAATGTATTTCTAGATTTCTCTAAAGCCTCTGGTCTAGTAAATCATGAACTGTTGCTACTAAAGCTATCGGCGTACCACGTAAACAGAGCATCCTTCGACTTTTTGAAATCCTACCTGTACGGAAGACGTCAGTACTTGATGTGTTTGTTAACGGAAAACGTTCCGCTGAAGAATAAAGCATGGAGTGATATGCCACTGCATATTTCAGATCTAAACGTACGCTGTAGCCTGTTTGCTGATGATGCGACTCTCGACGTGTTGTCGGCGAAAATCGCCACAATCAATTCCTCACTTCAACAGGGCTTAACTCAGTTTCAAAATGGTGTCACACTAAGTATATGGTATCAAATCCGTCTAAAACAGAATGCATGCTAATAACTACACGACAGAAGCAGCAGCTACATTCACCCCCGCTGAGCCTTTCTCTAAAATCTGAGCCGATTAGACAAATTAGGGAGCAACGCTTGTTAGGCTTCTTTATCGACGACCAACTCACATGGCACGCGCATGTCAGCAGTGTATGTCGAGCCGCAGTGTCCAGGAATTTATATGTTCTTTCAAAACTGCGTTATTTTACAGATACACCGACAAGGAAAATGCTTTATAACGCACAAATTTAATCCCATATAGATTGTGCTTCCACAGTTTGGGACGGATGTAGCGATGCGTGCATAAAATATCATAATGCTCTTCACCGTAGGCCGGGCAGCCAAATTAAATCACCCGGATAGTGAAGAAAGCACCGACGACCAACTCAAAGCCCTCGACATGCTGCCTCTTCGTAAGTTACTCATGTACAAAATAAAGGCGTACTTATGTTTAAAATCTACCACTCTAAAACGCCTAGTTATCTAACAGGTCTATTTAGCCCTGCTCATACGCCATATAAAACGGCGAGGAACAATCTATCCATACCAACGCCGCGCCTCGATATATTCAAAACTAGTTTGTCTTACTCAGGAGTCAAGCTATGGAATTTGTTGCCGATCGACATTACTGAGGCTCCGTCTTTGTCCACATTCAGAGCCCGCTTATTTCGTCAGCTGAAAGGAACTTGAGCCCATAGTGGACCTCACTTGTACGCGCATTTTCAGCCAATCAGAAAATAGAAGGAAAAAAAATTGCCGCAGCGCGGTTCTGTTGCTGGGTACCACAAGCTTTCCCGTAACTAAGCAAGGAAATGGCGAAGCGCGATACTGTTTGTGCGTATACATTTCACTGAAATGGTCAGGCATTGCCATTGGGGTACCTGCAATCGGGACGAAAGCTACCCTGAAACCATCAAAGAAAAGCTCCTGGCTTTTTTCCCCTCCCGAAATCAACGCAATGGGCGGCTGAATAAAACTGAACTTGCTGTAGACCGCACCGGCGGCTGATCCGCGGCATCTCAACATCGGGATACTACCCCCCTAGAGGACAAGAGCAAACGCAGAGCTCTTTTTATGTGGTAAGTGTCATTTTGAAAATGGTTACAATTCACTTGCGGAAGTGGTACATAATTCAGCGATCGAGTTATCACGGCCGGAGCGTACAGGCTGTGGGCCTACACTAATGTGCAAGCACTCGCTATCAGGCAGTACCGCTACACTGATCTGCACACTTGAGATGAATGTGTGTGTGTGTGTGTGTGTGTGTGTGTGTGTGTGTGTGTGTGTGTGTGTGTGTGTGTGTGTGTGTGTGTGTGTGTGTGTGTGATATTTTAAATATGGAATTAACTCTCCAGGAACACCATGACCAAAGGTGTATGCCCTTACGTTTCTGAGTTCAGTTTGCACTCTCTCACGTATTGTAACAAATCACGACAACCACAAATCGACACATCAGTCACTTCTACAGTAACACATTTCATCAGATCTATTTATGATGAGCATATATTCATGCAACGTTTTTCTTCTCAGCATTTGTGGGATGGCGAACTCAGTGAGTTGTACCCCTACGCATTACAGCAGACGAGTCACTACCTGCCTACAAATCCAGACTGCTCACAAAAGGGGGCAGTACAGATTCGGCTGAAAAATCTTCGCAGGAAGATCAAGTCTTGCAACATACACCTGATACTGTAGCTGGCAAGTGTGGGGCAGCGGAACAATGATGCAAGTATATCTTTGTGTATATATGCTGACAATAACAGCAGAGATGCATACCTAACATTTCGCTTACACTCTATGATCACATTTCACTTTCCAAGTCAGACTTTCGTTGTTCTTTGTAGAAAGCTGACACTGTGAAACAGTGATGCCATGAATGGAATGTCTGGTGTGATTTGCGATACATTTACATCCCTTTGGGTAAAAACAATAACCTGTGATACTTAGCTGGCCTTGCACCTGCGTGTGGTTGGAATAAGAATAAGAATAAGAGTACTTTATTATCTCGAAAAGAGAAATTCGGTTGTGGTACATTTATAACAAATAGTACAAACAAGACATAAAAACATTATAACACAATTATGAACATTTTCTCCCTGCACTTGCACTGCTACAAATTCCAAATGGACATAAGTAAACACTACAAAATCTTTACACATAACTCTTACACATCTCACACATAAACATCTTTTATGGACTGAACTGAGCGGCACTTATACATTCACACCCACCTCTACACATGCATTCATAATACGCGTGTTTCAACCTAATCCTAACCCTCACTACTTATTATACAAACGTCTCAATACATTATTACACATTATTACACAAGCTGCGTAATTAAAATCTACCTTAGTAAAATAATTAGTGGGTAAACACTCAGTAACAACAATCCCAATATGTCCATGTTCACCACCAAATAAAACACAATATAATCACTTCTCTAAAATCAACAAGCTTCATTCCTACTGATTGCACAGGTAAAGGAGGATAGGGGAGGAGTTAGGTTTGGGTATGCGTGGATGTACCTACAGATTGCTTAGAGTGATGGATTTGGGGATGAAACTGTGCTGTAGTCTGAATGTCCTAGCTTTGTGCGTACGGAGTCTGCGGCCAGAGGGGAGGAGTTCATAGAGGTGGGCAAGGACATGGGATCTGTCTGAAGCTATCCGCCTACCCTTTCTCATCACACGCTGTTCATACAGGGACTCCAAACTGGCTTGCTTACTGCCAGTCACTTTGCTGCAGATGTTTACCATTCGTGCCGGGGTGTTCTTGTTCTTCACACTCAGACCTCCATACCAGCACACAGAACCAAAAGTGATGACAGACTCAATAAAAGAACGGTAGAAAGTTTGAAGGACAGAGGGGTTCACATTCAGCTTCCTGAGTTTCTGGAGGCAGTAGATGCGTGACTGACATTTCTTGTGTATGAAAGTGGTGTTTGCGTTAACTCATTCTACCCCAGACACACCACAGCAAGATATGGAACGACCATGATAGTTAAAGGGTGATGCCAGAATAGCTTGGCGCCTGTGGGCGCTAAGCTATTCCGGCGTCACCCTTGAACTATCATGGTCGATCTGTGTCCAGCACTGCAATGCAGTCTTCAGAGGACAACGGCAAAATTTGGGGATTTCGGTGTTGGGGTAGAATGAGTTAAAGGACAACTTATCATCTATAACTGTTTTTTTATTTATTCAGTCCCACGCTGGTGTTGTCAGCTAATTTCACACAAAATCCTGGTAACTGACATGCCTCGAGTATGGTGGAATTTCTGGATGCGGGTGGGCATTTGACTTTGATTATGCCTGTCTGGCCACTGTCGCACACTTTGAGTTGCTCCTAGATATAGAAACTGTGGATTAACCACAATGCTGCGCTTGTGCAGGTGTCTGTCAGGAAGTACTTCTAAATATTTACTCTTGGCAGTGTCCTCATGTCGTTTACATAAAATGTGGCTGCAGCTGAGAAAAACGTGTGTGAAAAGATTATGTCAAGACATTTGTCAGAACCGTTTGCTTTTCTATTTAGATCTATGTGGAAGTTTCATGTTGCTAGTGTCTTGGGGTTTGGTTTTTTTTTTTGTTTGTTTGTTTGTTTTTCCCCTCTACCCAGTAATTAGAATTGGTCAGTTCTCTGTTCTTTCCTCAAGTTTCTCAGGATTTGGACACTAACTGGTCAAGCCGGGCGATCCAGTTCTTGTAGGAGATCAAGATGTCAGCGACCCTGTTGATTCCCTGGCATTGGCTCTCTTTTCAGTCTCCTGGTCTTTGGACAAATATTGAGTGCAGCTTTAGAAATACGTTTGACGTTTTAAGTTAATCATAAGCATATACTGTTCATAAATTTTTTTAATTTCTTTTAGGGATTTCACCATTAGACTACCTGACCATCGCTGCAGAGTGCAAATTCTGAAATAGCAAGTTAGAAAGATCAGATCAAGAATTTGAAAATCTGAATGACCCCATCTCAAGCCTGCAAAGAACTAAAGGTGTTCAGACGCAACCAGCAGAAGAAGAAGTATTTGGAATGGACTTTGTGAGAAAAAAAGGAAAGACAACTAAACAACCTGTTCCAGTTCTACACTGCATTAACATATGTTTGGGTTTTGGCTTTTTTGTCATTTGTGTTGCCAAATGGTCAATCTTTTAAGCACAAGTTATGTGAAAAAGGGCAGACTTTCAGCACCTACACTTTGACCATTTGGCAACACAAATGACAAAACAGCCAAAAACCAAACATATGTTAATGCAGCTGTAGTACAGCCACACGATAGACTGTTTCTGACTCTTTGCTGATTGAGAAATTTTGAAGACTTCATAATAAAATGAAATGAGTTTTGAATCTAGTATTCCTATGCTATCAAATTGTAAGTGTCACTGTGAATCAGCCATTTATGACCTGAACCATTATTTCTTTGTGTGTTGTGTTTTGGCATGTGAACCACTCATATTCCAGAATAAAATATAATTTATCAGTTAATAATAGTTTTGATTTTATTTTAGATAATGCTTACTTCTTGCTTGTGTTGATGTGGCATGTTATGGGTCTTTTCGTCCGCTTCTCCGATGGCCTGGCTAGCACACCATGGTTTTATTATTGAGACAGATGCGATCTTGGTGCCTTTTGATATTGCTGCTCACCAGGCTTGTGGCATGCCCCTGCAGCTCAGTCGATTAGGCACATGGGTCAAACAGTTTAGCTCATGGATACTACATTTACAAGTCAGTGGTTTAGCTGTCTTGAAATACTGAAGAGATTTCTTAAGCCCAATGACATGAGAACAGTGACCATTGAACTGAAATACAAATCATACATGCATGGTTATTTATTAATAATCTCTCTCTCCCCCTCTCTCCTCTCTTTCACACACACACACACACACACACACACACACACACACACACACACACACACACACACACACACACACACACACACACACATCGATTCTATTTGTGAGTGAAAGTAATCAGCTCATTCTGACACTGAACACAGCCAGCAATAGAGAGCGCTGAGCAACACTGCCATCCTGCTACGATGAGACAAGATGGACTAAAATGGCTTGGATAAGTGTGCTAATTTTTTTTATGCAACACCAATAACAAAAACACCTACCCGGCTCTGCAGGCACTGATAGCTTCTATGACCTGTGATTGCTGATGCTCATTTTCCACGTACAGTTTATGTGGATCGGCGCCGCGTCCTTGTAGATCTGCGACCGGTCAACACGGATGCAACTTGAACGGAATCACTGCCAGTGGTGTGATAAATACGAATAGCATCAATGAAACTTGAGGCAAACTTGCTTTGCCTCGATCTAGGGCCGTTTTTGACATAGCTTTGTATCCTGGCATAAGTGTAGGCTTGTAGAATTTGCAACGCATTCAGTCGAATCACGCGCGCTACCGTCCGCCATATTGTCCAAGGACAGGTTAAGCTTGTGGGCCCCAGCAACAATTACTAAGGGGCGTGGCTTTTGTGGCGCGTGCTCGGTGAGGTCCGTTGTGAAGTTGTGTCGGCGTGACTCGAGCGCCTTGAGTTGTATTGCCGAGTTTGTTGTTGCTATTATTGTTCAAACTAAGTTTTTAACGTTCATGTGTAAAACTAGTTCTCAGTGTGTGTGTGTGTGTGTGTGTGTGTGTGTGTGTGTGTGCGTGCGTGCGTGCGTGCGTGCGTGCGTATGTGTGCGTGCGTGTGTGCGTGCGCGCGCGCGCGCGCGTGCGTGCGTACGTGCGTGCGTGTGTGTGTGTGTGTGTGTGTGTGTGTGTGTGTGTGTGTGTGTGTGTGTGTGTGTGTGTGTGTGTGACTGCTATATTAGCCTTTTGATGATCACGTTTTGCCTTTCCATTTCAATTAGGTTTATATATCACGCGCGTGTGAGTGTTGTGTGAGTGCGTGTGCAAAGACGTGATTGAAAAAAAGGTATGTGTACCTAATCATTTATCCTTGAGAAACAACGTTTCATTTCAATAAAGTCTCATTTCATTTCATCTCTCTCTCTCTCTCTCTCTCTCTCTCTCTCTCTCTCTCTCTCTCTCTCTCTCTCTCTCTCTCTCTCTCTCTCTCTCTCTCTCTCTCTCTCTCTCTCTCTCTTTCTTTTAATTAGGTTTACATATCACGCGCGTGTGAGTGTTGTGTGAGTGCGTGTGCAAGGACATGACTGAAAAAAGGTCTGTGTACCTAATTATTTACCCTTGGGAAATAAAGTCTCATTTCAATTCATTTAATTTCACTTCATCTCTCTCTCTCTCTCTCTCTCTCTCTCTCTCTCTCTCTCTCTCTCTCTCTCTCTCTCTCTCTCTCTCTCTCTCTCTCTCTCTCTCTCTCTCTCTCTCTCTTCTCTCTCTCTCTCTCTATTATCCTGTATTTCAAAACCGCTCGAGAAACATATCCATACTCATCTTCTAAACTTTATGGAGCAAAACCATATGATAAATGCAGCACAATCAGGATTTCCACCTCTACATTTTTGCAAAACTGCCCTCAATTAGTTAATTGATAAATGGCTCTCTGCCATAAATGTCAGTAAAGAATCAGGTACAATCTTTCTTGACCTGAAAAAAGCTTTTGATCTTGTCAACCACTCTATCCTACTAAACAAAACTACCATTCTATCACATTGACTCAAATACTGTCTCCTTTATATCTTCCTATCTCAGGGACAGAACGCAGAAAGTACTGCTAAATGGCAAATATTCCTCTGACATGTTAGTAACTTGCGGTGTTCCACAGGGGTCTATTCTAGGGCCCTTATTATTTATTAATGATCTACCACTATGCCTATCTCATTTAGACGCAAACTGCGATCTGTTCGCAGACGACACGACCATACACACATCTGATAAAGATATGGCAACCATTAATAAGGTACTCCAACAAAGTCTTGATGAAGTAGCAGGCTGGTGCAGTGATAATCACATGATTATTAGTATTCCAAAGACAAAGAGCATATTAGTTACCACACGTCAGAAACACCAGTATGGAATAATACCTTTCACACTCTCCTTAGATAGCCAGCCTATAGAACAATTACATGTAACTAGGCATCGCTTATTAGGCGTTATAGTGGACAACCAATTATGCTGGGAACCGCATACTGACTCTATATGCAAAACAATCTCAAAAAATCTGTTCCTGTTATCAATACCACGCCATATATTTAATACTGATATCCGTAAACTCTTTTTCCATGTGCATATTAAAACGCATTGTGACTACAGTTCTACCGTCTGGGATGGATGCAGCGAAGTTCACACTGATGAAAACGGTTAATTCCTTGTATCGTCGGGGCATTAAATTAATACTTCCCGGTCCTACTTCGACTGACGAAAAATTAAAATCTCTCAAGTTACTAACATTGAATAAACAGTTTGAATTTAATCGCTGTGTTCTACTGCACAAGAGCATGCACGGAAAAGCCCCACCCTATCTAAAAACTCTTTTTTCCGACAATAATAGGAAAAACACGAGAAATAGTTCGATCCACCTTCCACCTAAAAACAGCCTGTCATTTTCAGGCGGTAAAGCGTGGGTTATTTTACCTCCACACCTGAAATCAATTTGTAAGATTAGCGTCTTCAAAGATAGCCTCCATAAATATTTACTTCAGAAGTAATAGTATGTTCGGCTCCCATATGGTACTATTCGTATAGTTAGTGACAAGTTTCCTATTACCTAATAATCTTCTACTGTTGCTGCAGATTATGTCCATCACTCTGTCTGCATTAACATGTCAGGTTTATACCTGTATATATAAATATATATATATATATATATATATATATATATATATATATATATATATATATATATATATATATATATATATATATATATATATATATATATATATATATATATATATATATATATATATATATATATATATATATATATATGAATGAATGAATGAATGAATCAACTTTATTGTTCCAAATACATGTTGCCACGTACAGGAAAATTTGTTTCGCCACCTCAGGTGCAACTCGCAATCACCCACACTCACACAACAGTTTACACACAACACTGAAATGGACAATGGCTCGGGACGGGTGAAGCCCGTCGCCAAGGCGTCTCATGGCCGGCGCCATCGGCCCCAACCCGACCTGAACCTCCCTAACACAAAGCAAACTAAGGACAGCCCTATCATAGTATCTCTTAAACACGTAATATAATGTTTTTAAACTTTCTGCTTGGCTGATACTAGTTACACAAATGAGAGATACGCATCAACAAACAAAAAGACGAATTATACTTTCACAGTTGCTACCTGGGGGCCCGTCGCTATAAGAACAGCGCCGGCTATTAGACAGTCGCTCCGGCATAAACAGTCATCACTATAACCTAACTAATATATAACTTCACACCTACTTATTTTTAAGCAATAATAGTAAAACTACAACATTAACGTAAAAGCGGCAGTCCAAAATTTGTTTCTAAAGCACAGTACACACAAGCACACGCTGTTAAGTCAGTGTTGTAAGAAACACAGTCACTGCGTGTCCGTCATCACGTCTCTCGCCTGGAATGTTGGGGCCCGAAGCCTGCTGGCACTCGCCTCGGCAGTGATGTTGAGCGTGGCGTGGGAACAGCCACTCCCGAGATGCTTGAAGGGGGAGAAAAGCACGTTGTTTTCTTGCCACAGCATAATGCGCGCTGTTCTTCTGGCACTAACAAAAATCAGCCGGCGTGTATAAACTAGCATTGCACTGACGGCGAAAGAAACTACTGAAAATCCAATGAACAGCAACAGCACAACAAATTCCCAATGTCATCCAAAAGAAACACCAGTCATGATGTAGCATTGCAGGGTCCGCCATCATAATATCACTACGAAGGCCCAATGACTGCTAGACTGTGGGTGGCGACCATTTCTGCCGGAGCGGGCGGCCTGGCGAGGTGTTGTATGGCCGCCATCTTGTCTTTATATATATATATATATATATATATATATATATATATATATATATATATATATATATATATATATATATATATATATATATATATATATATATATATATATATATATATAATTTTTTTATTATTCATTTATTTATTTTTATTATTATTATTTATTTTATTTTTTCTGAGGGTGGGGTCTTTTTACTTATATATGTTTTATCTCTTGCTGTATCGTCTGATGTATTTTTATATGTGTAGAGTAGCAGGACAGTTTGGAAGATAGGCATTGCTATGCCTAAAACTTTTTATCCTGAATAAAAACGTTTCATCATTATCATCATCTCTCTCTCTCTCTCCCCCACCCGGGTCTGCCCTGGGGGACTTGGGTGGGGTTAGGTACTTTTTAGTTCCCAGGGTCACCCTGGTCAGCCCCACAGGGTGAGTTTTTCTCTCTATTCTGGGGCATGTGTTTCTGTCTACCCGAGGTCCATTCACCTGTATTTGCCTTTTTAAAACTCTCCCTACTGTCTGCACTGCCTGTAGCTCTTGATATTGGATGTGTGTTGCTAAATGGTCTTAGCTTTATTTAGGCCCCATGTGTTAGGTTTATTTAATGTATTGGACCGGCTGGCGACATACATTCAATGTTCTGTTTAGTTGTTGTTTTTTTTCACAAGCAGTGCAGGCACGTCCTGAGAAAGCCTTGTTAATGTCGGGACGTTAAGCAATGTACAATCAATCTCTCTCTCTCTCTCTGAATTTGTTCCAAGGATAAAACACACGCACACACACACACGCATACACACACACACACACACACACACACACACACACAGGGTCCACAAGCACACACACACAGAGGGTCCACACGCGCACACACACACACACACACACATACACACACACACACACACATACACACACACACACACACATTGCAACAAATTAATATGAAAACAGCGATGAATTTTGCCCGGATCAATTTTAACCGAAACCTCGCCCAAACATTAAAATATTTATTCAAGATCGTATCATTTCCAAGTCTAATCTCCAAATAGAAGAGAATCGTGTTGATGAATATTCATGAATGAGCAAGTGATGCTAATTACAATGAGCGCCGAGTGAATTGATACTGCCGGAAACCCGATAACTAGTGATTATTAAATCGGCTGCACGAGAACAATGTTTACGTATATGGGTCTCACACCATCTGAAACTTTATGTTACTGCTAGAAATCTCGCAAAACACGATTTTTATGAAAATCAGATTATGCTGCACACTCAGTAACACATTTAGCCCCCAACGCCCGACCGCAGGAGATGCATCGAGAATGATACTGATAATTTCAGGGTAGTGCCAGATTAGCTTGGCGCCTTATAGCGCCAAGCTAATCTGGTACTACCCTGGAATTATCATGCTCGATCCGTCTCCTCAACAGAGAAGGCCTCAACGGAGAAAGACACCTAGTCCTAAGGTGACACTTCAAAATTTGGGGAAAGCGGCTGTGGGGTTAGTTGGGTTAAGCTGGATTTTTTTCTTATTCCAGTTGTGTGAAACTGGGACGTTAGGAATCCCTGTATTTTCGACCCTAAAGCTTTGAGCCATATGTTTACCAGCTTTCCAGCACACACATACCGCCGTGAAGACTTCAGGTTTGTTTGTTTGTTTGTTTGTTTGTTTGTTTGTTTGTTTGTTTGTTTGTTTGTTGCGTGCGTGCGTGCGTGCGCGCGCGCGTGTGTGTGTGTGTGTGTGTGTGTGTGTGTGTGTGTGTGTGTGTGTGTGTGTGTGTGTGTGTGTGTGTGTGTGTTATTACTTCCAACGTCATAATATGCTATTTTCTTATACACCCCTTTCTTTGCCGCCTTTGAACGGAAAAGCTGTAACGCACACTTGTGATGCAGCTTGGCAGTATTACACGTGTGCGATACAGCTTAATAATAATAATAATTACGGTATTTATAATGCGCTTATCTTATAATAATTATAACTCTAAGCGCGCACTCACAACTCGCACACGCATGCGCACGCTTTAGACAATGACTCACGTAACACAAATAGTGAAGATACATTACGACGGTCAGCTTGGGCTGGGGAGTGTGGTGATATAGTGCTAGAACTGTTGAAAGAGATGAGTTTTGAGGGCAGACTGGAAGGAGGAGAGCGAGTGTTTCTGACGGAGAGAGAGTGGGAGAGTGTTCCAGGTGGTTGGACCGTATACTGAGAAAGAGCGGGGGCCGAAAGTGCTGAGTTTGGTGCGGGGGATGAGGAGGCGGAGAGGGTCAGAGGCGGAGCGGAGGGAGCGGGGAGGAGTGTAGTGGTGAAGTAAGTTGGAGAGATACGCAGGAGCGTAGTTGTTCAGGGATTTGTAGCAGAGAGACAGAATCTTGTATTGGATGCGTTGGGGGATGGGGAGCCAGTGAAGGAGCTTGAGCAGGGGAGTGATGTGGTCGGATTTTTTCTTTCTGAGGACGAGGCGGGCAGCATTGTTCTGGACGCGCTGGAGAGTGAGAGTGGTGGAGTGAGGAAGGCCAGAAAGGAGAGAGTTGCAGTAGTCGATGCGAGATAAGATGAGAGAGACAGCGAGTTTGGTGGCAGCTTCGGTAGTGAGGTATTTTCTGATCTGACTTGTGTGTGATACATCCATAGTGCGTGAACCGATACGCGTGCACAGTATTGTCTTGTAGAAAATCTAGCCAGTAAAAAGTACGGGCACACACGATATTGAAACTTGATCTACTTTCAGCTCACGTGCAATGACATTTCATAGTGACGACTGTCACTCTGGCGTCATGATATATAGTGCTATTACATCATCATGTAGGAACGTTTGTCTGACATCCAAAATATCCAAGTCAAATTACAAAGTAAATGACGTCATGTTCTTTGCCAATGACACAATGGCGGCTGTGTTGTGGTTAGGCGTGTGCCGAACACCAAATCACATCTGATTTATGCCATGATAACGGTGAGTAAGAAATAGATTTTTACATCAGCGTTTATGTGATACTGAGAATTTCACTCTCGAGGTTTTAAAACCATTTAAGTGAGATTTCAAACAACTAGATCCAAAGTCTGCAAAATGATCTCCGAATCTAAACGCAAACACCTTCAAAACCAAATCCTGGAAACCACTTTTTCCAAAACCCTCTACGCCACCATGAACACACTCCTAGGCACTTCTAAAGACTCTCCTCTCCCCAACACACACAGCAAAGAAGAACTCCCTTCTGCTTTTTCTACCTATTTTTCGGACAAAATCCAAACTCTGCGCAACACACTCGACACCCTGCCTTCTCCGCCTTGCCCTCCCGACCCCACCTTTTCCGGCACTCCCCTCTCGTCCTTCCGACCCGTCTCTCAGGATGAAGTACTCAAGACCATAAAGTCCATGCCCTTCAAAACCTGCGAGCTAGACCCCCTCCCAGCTTCTCTCTACCGTGACGGCCTTCCAAAACTTCTGCCCTTCATTACCGATATCATCAACGCATCTCTAGAAAACGGCTCCGTCCCCGATATCTTCAAGTCCGCCATCGTCCGTCCTCTCCTCAAAAAACACAACCTCGACCCAAACGAACTCAAGAACTATCCCCAGTCTCCAATCTCTCTTTCCTGTCCAAGCTTCTTGAGAAGGTTGTTCTCAACCAGCTCAACCTCCACCTCACCGACAACAACCTCCTCAGTCCATTCCAGTCTGCCTATCGCAAACATCACAGCACTGAAACAGCCCTTCTACATATCTTAAACGATCTGCTTCTCTCCACCGACTCGGGCAACATCTCTTTTCTTACACTACTCGATCTCTCTGCCGCCTTTGACACTATAGACCACTCTATCCTCTTCCACCGACTCCACCACTCCTTCGGCATCACTGACTCTGCTCACTCCTGGTTTCTCTCCTACCTCTCCGACAGACAGCAGTCCGTCACCATCAACGGCGTCTCTTCCAACCCAGTCACGCTCTCCTGCGGATTCCACAGGGGTCCGTCCTGGGCCCGGTCCTTTTCACACTCTACACCTCTCCTCTGTCCAACATCATCCAGTCTCACCGAATACACCACCACCTCTACGCTGACGACTCACAACTGCTAGACAAAGACAAACTCGACAACACTCAGTCACTACTGACTCGCACGGCTGACTGCTATGAAGACGTGAAAAACTGGATGACAGCAAACAAGCTAAAACTGAACGACGACAAAACGGAAGCCATGCTGGTAGGCACTCGCCAGAAACTCTCCCAGATCCCTCCCTCTCTCCACCTTCAACTCGATAGCACCCCCATCTCCCTCTCTGGCTCGGCCAAGAACCTCGGCGTTATCCTCAATTCCTCTCTATCCATGACCAGCTTCGTCTCCGCCACGGCCCAGGCATGCTATTTCCACCTCCGCCGCATCAGTCAGATCAGAAAATACCTCACTACCGAAGCTGCCACCAAACTTGCTGTCTCTCTCATCTTATCTCGCATCGACTACTGCAACTCTCTCCTTTCCGGCCTCCCTCACTCCACCATTTTCACTCTCCAGCGCGTTCAGAACAATGCTGCCCGCCTCGTCCTCAGAAAGAAAAAATCCGACCACGTCACACCCCTGCTCAAACTCCTTCACTGGCTCCCCATCCCCCAACGCATCCAATACAAAATTCTGTCTCTCTGCTACAAATCCCTGAACAACTGCGCTCCTGCCTATCTCTCCAACTTACTTCACCCCTACACACCTTCCCGCTCCCTCCGCTCTGCCTCTGACCCTCTCCGCCTCCACATCCCTCGCACCAACTTAACACTTTCGGCCCCCGCTCCTTCTCCGTCCACGGTCCATCCACCTGGAACACTCTCCCACTCTCTCTCCGTCAGAAACACTCTCTCTCTCCTCCTTCCAGTCCGCCCTCAAAACTCACCTCTTTCAACAGTTTTAGCACTATATCACCACACTCCCCACCCCAAGCTGACCGTCGTAATGTATTCCACTGTTTGTGTACGCGAGTCATTGTCTAAAGCGTGCGCATGCGTGCGCGAGTTGTGAGTGCGCGCTTAGAGTTATAATTATTATAAGATAAGCGCATTATAAATACCGTAATTATTATTATTTTATTATTATTTGTAGTATCGCCTAAACGCCGATGTAAAAATCTATACATGTGCAACCTGTGAAGATATGCAC
The DNA here is from genome assembly GCA_036245525.1 of Semisulcospira habei. Classification (NCBI taxonomy): domain Eukaryota; kingdom Metazoa; phylum Mollusca; class Gastropoda; family Semisulcospiridae; genus Semisulcospira; species Semisulcospira habei. The sequence goes on from BTPG01000005.1 coordinate 156,673,239, forward strand.
TCTTGTGTCATCTCCCACATTTCCTTTTACGTAGTACATTATGCTAGTAAGAATTTTTTTGTATTGTTATGTTCTCTCCCTGCTCCCTCTCGTTTCATTAAAATCGGTGGACATTAAAAACAAGCTGACACGTCGTTGTAAAAAGACCGGCCCCCAAATTGAAAGTCCCCTTTAGCGCTTGGAAGGCTGTAAAAATGTTAATTCAATCGCCTTGTGGCTTTATCTCTCTCCTTATCATTTGTCGCTCATTTCAAAGCTGTAAGTCGCGATAGGTAGGCTGCTCAGAAAACGACGCAGTAGGCTGCTAGGAAAACAAGGAGAGTGAGTATTCACGATTATATTTGTCTGCTGGTCTGTCATTTTGGATCTTAGGGCCGATGTCCGTAAGGTCCAAAGTCACAGACCAGCACACATTTAACAAACGTAGGTTTTAGTAGAACAGATCATTTGGTTGATCAATAGTTTGGTTTCGTGCAAACTTTCTTTTTGTATGCCTTCCATATTGGACCATTGATGCAGTTCATGTTGTAAGTGTGATGACTGGCTAATACCCATTAAAAACAAACCACTCCTAGGAGGAAAAGGCTGTAACTATAAAATGAGGACAATACCTCAGTTTTCAATGGTATTTTACCACGATTTATTTGTACAGTTTGATTTGCTAAATACGTTTGCTGTTGAGTTTGTGTCGGTGTGCTTGTACGCTGTATATGTTTGTGTATCTGTCTGTCTGTCTGTCTGCCCGTATGTTATGCCCGTTTTCGTGTGTGCATAATTATACGTCTGTCCGTTCTGTAGAACAGCATCCTTCCTTTTGCCCCCCCCCCCCCCCCTCCCCCTAATTATCTCCTCACACAGAACTAGGGTCTGCCCAAAATCGATCTGCATCATACAAGAAGTCGCTGCTGTCTTGACGGGCCGCAAATTCGGCTGTCGCCTAGGATCCGGCAGCAAAGTAATCGTCGGCGCGGTGACGCAGGAATATTTCCAGTAGAGGTATAGCCCGACCTCCTAGAAAGTCAAAGACGGAGAAGGGGAGAATCATAGGCAAGATACTTTCCGACGACAACATGCGAACAGAGGAATGGCGTCTGATGCAAACTTGCAAAATTGTGTATTATCGCCAGAAAACTGATACTGATAGATTCTTCTGTACTAGTAAGGAGAAAGATGACCAAAGATACTTTGGTCATACTATGCCCAGAGGAGGTATGGCCAAGCCGTACCTGTCTGCCGGGTTTCTTCGACGATGCAACTTAGTAGTAGATCTATGTTTGCTGGTTTGTGATTCTGGACCTTACGGCTTCAGCCGTAAGGTCCATAGTCACAAACCAGCACACATATCTGAATTACTTTGCGGATCCTTACATAAGATTGTAAGATAAGATATTGTTTATTGCCATAAAACAATGAAGCATAGGAATGTGTGTCTGTATAAACTCCTATAGCCTATTAGCACACCTTTCTAGCTTCAGAATCAACATCAGTCATAGATACGCATGAGCTCATGTATAGCCTGTTCGCACGTCATTCCAGCTTCAGGGTCATAGATCCTCCAGTTCCGCATGTTGTCACTTATCTATTTGCAGATGACATAAAGAGATAGATCCTCAAGGGTTATCCTCAAGGCAGGCAGTCACCTTTGATCTAGGTCCTCAAGGGTTCAGTAGTTGCATCTCTTGCTGCGGTGTCTGAAATCCGATAACTATTGCAATGTAAACGTCTGCTTATTACGCCCTTGCCTATGCGCAAACCGTTTCAGTTTGCAAGAGTCATAGATCCTCGTGAGCGGGGCCAATGCAGCCTAAAGCCGCCTGGAGCTTGCGGGAGCTCATGAGGATCCATTAACCGCGCCTACGGTTCCATGGTAGGAATCAATGCGGCTGCACGTTCCGCTAAGGATTGACGCATTCATCAGAGATGTTAAGACCGCAAAATCTCTCATCATCCACGCCAACAGGGGGAAACTGGTGGACAGTGATAGATCAAGGGTAGTGACTGATCAGCTTGTCGCCTGAAAAGGCGCCAAGCTAAGCAGGCACCACCCTTGATCTATCACTGTCGGCCCTCTGTACTGACACGCCTCATGCGTGCTGCTGTAAAGGTGACTGTAGAAAGAGAAACGTTCGGTTCTTGAAGGGGAAGGCCTAGTCTAGATTAGCTTTTCCAAGCACCAGGTTAATCGGGAACTACCCTTTCAGCTACCGCTGTCGGTCCTTTCCACGCGGTATGTTATGCTTTGCAGACGATACCTCTACCAGCTTGTGAGGTGGTCGAGTTTATGTGCTGGATTCAGGTCTCTATATTCGCGTCCTACGGCAATAGTTTAACTGTGATTACTGACACCAGAGAGGCGACGACAACTATAATTATGGAGTGTTCCCTCACAAAAGCTCCAAGACATGAAACAATTGTCTTGTAGGACTGTGATTACACTGCAAACGAGCGATAGATTGATAGCACTTTGCACTGATGACCATTAATTTTGTAAGTCTAGCTGCCTGTCTCTGTTTGTGCAGTCTGTGTCGATGCAATGACGGTATGACTGTTGACTGGGTCTGATGTCGGGCGAGATACGTTTGGGTAGGGCGTGTCCCAGGCAGTAAAATGACCCGCAGTGCGTGATGGTGTACGAATACGAGTCAGGTCATGCACCGGACTCAACGAGCGTGAAAAGAGGTGTGCGAGGGGGTGGGGGAGTGGGGGGGGGGGGTAGGGGGGAAGAGGCTGGAAGAAGAGGGGAGATAGAGTGATACAATGATTTTCCGTGTATTCTTTTGCTCCGTGTCAATCTTCAGAGCTGTTTATTAACCCTTTTGGTTGTCGGTAAAAGCCAGACAGTGGCGGTGACGTAAAAGAAGCAACTCCGTCACCACGCAGACATACTCTAACTGATATGACGTAATTCTCTCTCTCTCTCTCTCTCTCTCTCCTCTCTCTCTCTCTCTCTCTCTCTCTCTCTCTCTCTCTCTCTCTCTCTCTCTCTCTCGCTCTCTCTCTCTCTCCGGCTCTCGAGCGAGCGAGCGATGCTTTTAATGTCTGTACATGAAGTGGGCAGATGTATCTCTAGTCTTAAGAACAAAAAGTCAGCTGGCGTTGATGGTATCAATGGTTTTATCCTCGAACTTTTTCTTCCATACATTGTGGAAAGCTTAACCTATATTTACAACCTATGTATTCAAAATAATTTTTTTCCGGCGGCTTACAAAAAATCTAAAGTGGTGCCTATTCCCAAAACAAAAGACACATCTGATCCAAATAATTTTCGGCCCATATCCATATTATCTATTCTGTCGAAGCCTATTGAGAAACATGTACACAAACATCTTCTCGAATTCCTGGAAGAAATGTCTCTCCTGAATAAATATCAGTCTGGTTTTCGCCCTAAACATTCGTGTCACACTGCCTTGGTTCATATGATTGACACTTTGCTGCTCAACATAAAAAGAAACAGAATGTTTGGTGCTGTCTTTCTAGACCTAAAAAAAGCGTTCGACCTTATAAATCACGAAATTTTATTAGAGAAACTAGACTGCTTTGTTAACAATAACAGCCCATGGATACTCTCATTCTTTCGTTCATATATGGTAGGGAGAATTCAAACTGTGTACATCAATGATACCTTTTCTTCTGAAAAGCGTGTTGAGTATGGCGTGCCCCAGGGATCCATACTAGGACCGTTACTCTTCTGTTTGTTTATAAATGATCTTCCACTTCATATATTCAATCCAAATGCTGAATGTGACATGTTTGCCGATGATTCAACTCTTCACGCGGCGGGAAAACTGTACCTGAAATATCAAGCAATCTTCAGCTTAGTCTTCAGGAGGTCTCACTGTGGTACAAAAATAATAAAATGCTTGTTAATCCATCTAAAACAAAAAGCATGCTAATCACAACACGCCAAAAGCATCAGCTCCGCCCCCATTCACTTAGCCTCTCTTTTGATTCAGTTCCCATTGAGCAAGTCAAGGAATGTCGTCTCCTCGGGGTAATTGTTGACGTGCTGGTTGCCCCATCTAACACAACTAAGGAAAACATTATCAAAGAAGCTATTTTTACTGTCAAGATTAAAATCTATCATTGATACTAAGACACGTAAGCTATTTTTTATCTCCTACATAAAACCTCACATTGACTACGCATCTACTATTTGGGACGGCTGTAGTGAGGCTAACCTTAAGAGAATTAATTCTTTATACAAGCGCGCAGTTAAACTGATCCTCCCAATCCTCTCTGTAACTTTAGAGGAAAAGCTTCAGGCAACAGGGCTCTTTCCTTTACATCAACACCTTACGTTAAATAAGTGCATATTTATGCACAAAGCACTGAACGGGAAAGCCCCCCTCTACCTAAGCTTTTCACTGAGAGCGAAAGGGTCTACAGCACTTCGAGGAACAGTCTCGTCATTGAACGGCCCCGAATTGACTTGTTTAAATCCAGCCTTTCGTACGCGGGTGCCAATTTTGGAACTCACTTCCCCCACATATACAGCAAACGTGACATCTTCCATTGTTTAGGACGAAAGCTTTTAAATACATCTCAAAGCAAAAGAAACGTAGATATGTGTCCAAAAGAGCCATGTCAATGATTTCCTTTTTTAACGCATTGTTGTGGTCCTCCGTTTTGCACTTGTTAGTTTTTATTATCTCTCTTCTCTGTAGTGTTTTGCCTGTTCACTATATTCCTACACAAGAGTAGCTGTATCATAAGCGCGCAGTCGCTGTCTATAAACACTCACTTTACATCGCCCCTCCCCCCCCCCCCCCCCACCTCCGACCCTGTCAGTTGATGTGTGTGTGTGTGTGTGTGTGTGTGTGTGTGTGTGTGTGTGTGTGTGTGTGTGTGTGTGTGTGTGTGTGTGTGTGTGTGTGTGTGTGTGTGTGTTCAGGAATTCAGGAATTCAGGAATTTATTTAACGTCTTTTCACACATTGGTGATATTAGACAACAAAAAAAAAATAAAATAAAAAAAAAAATAAAATAAAATAAAAAGGAAAAAAAAAAAAAAAAAGATATCAACAACCAAACACACAACTTGCTTGTGAGTATCAAAGAATAGCAATAATTAACATCCAACCACACACACAAATTACTTATTATACTAGTTTACCCACCGGACTATGAATTATTATATGAACTATTGAAATTGCAATATTTCTATGTAAGATGTCATACAAATTGTCTGCTAAGTGATCAACTGTTATGTTATTTTTTTTCAACAGATTCAGTATAATAGGACATTCACATATTATATGTTTAACAGAGATGGGGCTTAAGCACTCGCATTTGATGTCTTTTGCGAATTTTGTTTTCCAAGAATTTAGTCTTAACTTGTATATCAACGAAGCTGTTTTCCTTGAACAAGGAGGAACATGATAAGCATATTTCGTATCATCTTTGTGAAAAAAACGGTTTAGCACAGAGTACATTTCATGTAGAGATAATTGCATATTATTACAAACTGCTGAGTTTTCTCTATTTATAGCTCCTTTTTTGGCTTGTCTGTCACAAATTTCATTCCAATAAATTCCGCAGTGTGACGGTATCCAAAGAAAATCGATCCCTATTCCTCTGGACATAATACAGCTCATAATATGTTTTATGTCATACACTAGGTCTTTTCTAGTATTACAATCCCAGCTTTTTAGACTATATAGGACAGATTTAGAATCGACACAGATCAAAATGTTAAATATATCATAAGGTAGAAGTTGAATAAAATTTAGTGCCATGAGAATCGCATACAGTTCAGACGTAAATATAGAAAATCCTTTACCAAGATAAAAAGATTTCTTCACTTTGAGATCAGGAATAACAAAGCCTGCACCACAGTCTGAAGAATCTAAGACAGACCCATCTGTGAAAATTTTCAAATGTTTAAAATATGTTGTCTGTAATTTTTCTTTCACTAAATTTGCTAAAACGTTCACATCCTCATCTTTTTTCAAATCTGTGTAATCTATATCGAAAGTAGCATTAATATGTTCCCAGGGAGGTATAGTAGGTGTTACTGGTAAAACGGGAATAGACTTGATATCTATATTGCAGTTATCTATAGCATCTTTGACATAGTTACGTATAGGTAAAAGATACGGGATGGTTTGCGCTCTCTTCGGGAAATCCACATCTGCATCTAAAAATATGTCTTCACGTACTGAATTTTTGACGGACAGGCTTCGGACAATGTATTTTGCAGTTGCTAATTTACGTTGGTCAGATAAAGACAGAACACCTGCTTCTTTGTAGGTTTTTACAGTATTAGTATGAACCGGCACTCCAAGGGCTAATTTAACTGCTTTACTATCAATGCTTTGCAGCTTCTGTAGAAGTGTAGCTGGGGCAGAAAAGTAGACTTCCTGTCCATAGATAAGTGTTGATCGAACTAAAGATGTACCAAGGTGTAAAACAGTTTTAATGTCCTGACTCCATGGTTGTGAGTTTATAATTTTTAACAAGTTAAGTCTTTTTCTTGCCTTATTTAATATGGCTTCAATATGAATTCTCCATGATAATTTTGATGTAAAACGTACGCCTAAAAACTTTACACTCTGTTGGTAGTTTAAAGGCGTCCCGTTGAGGGATAAGTTAGGTAATGTTTTAGCACTTTCCCCATTATTGAAAAGCATTAGACATGTTTTTTCCCCAGATAGTTCTAGACCATTTTCTTTCATATAGTTTGATAATTTGTCCAATTCAATCTGATAAACTTTTTGAACGTAATCTACGATTCTTTTTGGGGTACGTTTTCTGAGATTAGTGTTTATCCATATAGCAATATCATCTGCATATTGTACCACAGTTGTGTCCTGTGAGAGAGATTGTGGGAGGTCGTAAATTAACACAGTGAATAAAAAGGGTGAAATTATTGATCCCTGCGGAATACCCATATCTATTTTCTTAAAGGTTGAATAACTTTTACCAACTTTGGTGCAGACAAATCTTTCAGACAAAAAGCTTTTAATGTACTCATACATAAACCCGGTTATGCCAATCTGTTTTATTTTGTATAATAATCTAGCATGCCAAACACTATCATAAGCCTTTTTTACGTCGAAAAAGGTTGCTAGTATACTTTTTCTTTTAGAAAATTGTTTTTTAATGTTATTTGTGAGTTTAACTAAATGGTCTGTCGTACATCGACCTTTCCGAAAACCAGCTTGATGAACTGGAATTATATCCTGTTTTTCACAGTAATGAAATAACCGATTTAAAAGAATCTTTTCCATTACTTTGCAAGCTTGTGATGTTAGTGCAATAGGTCTATAACTACTAATCAATGTACGTGTTTTACCCGATTTGAGTACTGGAACTACTACTGACTGCTTCCAGATAGTAGGAAGAGATCCATTAAACCAACATTTTTGGTAAAATGTATGTAGTAGTTTTTTCCACGACTCAGGTAAATGATAAAGTAGTTGGTAAGAAATCCCATCTATACCCACTGCACTAGAGGTATTTGCAAACGACTGTAAAACATCTAGGAATTCATTATATTGAATTGGAGCATTGATATACTGAGAATGAGTAGAACTGGATCTTGATAATCTGCTTTGACTTCTTCTTGGTTTCTGTGGTTTATGTTTGATAAACTGAGACTTGATGTGAGACTATTTTCTGCAAACATATTAACAAAGGCCTCCGCTTTATCTACTGCACTAGGAAATGTGTTGCCTTCTACTGCGATTGGATACACTTGTAATTTGTATCCATTTTGTAATTCTGATATTTTTCTCCAAACCTTATATGTATCTTTTGATTCAGACACTTCATTTTTACAGAACTCAGCCCAGTGAATCTTTTTGGCTCTCGCCACTATTCTGTTACAGTGTATTTTAGTTTTTTTCATTTCCCTAAAGTTCTCTTCAGATTTGTTTCTTATCCATTTTTTAAAGTGTTCCTTCTTAATATTTACTGCTAGTTCACATTCCTTATTCCACCAAACATTACCTGAATATTTACCTTTTGATTTTCCTTTGCATTTTGGTATGGACTTCTCCGCAGCAGAAAGAACAGCTTTTGTAATATTTCCATAAAATGTGTCTATACTTTCATGTTCTATACGTGCAATGTCATGGGACAGCAAGATTGTCTCATACAGTTCCCAATTAGCATTGACATACTGAAACTTTGGAATTCTGTCCTCAATATTGCAATATTCATCTTTATCTTTAACGTTTAATTGTATAATGATTGGAAGATGATCACTTCCCAAACAATCTTCCTCAGTGATCCAAGTGCAATTTGTTGCCAGAGGTGGGCTTACTAGTGATATATCAAGAGCAGATGCCTTATGAGTAGAAACATCTGGGATTCTAGTGATACTACCATCATTTAAAATGATTAACTGAGAGTCTGAAATATTTTCTACCAGACGATTGCTTGTAACTATCGTACATCCAGACTCCCAGAACGGTGCATGAGCATTGAAATCTCCTAGGACCATCCATTTACAGGAAGTTGTCTGCTGAGAATCAATATTTTTTAGCCAGTCAGTGTTGTCATCTTTTGGCCCTCTAGGTAGATATACGGAGATCACATTTAAAGTATTTTGATTATTAATTTTTACCATGGCCCCAGTGATATAGATATCATTTAGATCTTTCGTTATAGAGTACGTATTTAGTGATGAATATTCCAGGTCATCGCTAATGTATAACGCAGTTTGGACTTTATTCGATATAGGGTCATAATGGTATAGAGGAGGATAATAATATCCTCGAAGTTTTGGGAGTTTTTTACCTTCTACATTCAGAGATTGTAACGCTAATATACAATACTCTGACTGTAAAATGTGATTTTCGAATGATAGGAAATTTGTTGAAATAGATCTGCAATTCCACTGAAACACTTTCATATTGCTTGTGCTCCTCTTCATGGTCAGTGACCTCCTTGTAGCGAAAGGAGGTCAACTGAAGGAGAAGGAAAGCAAAAAACAAAACAAAAAACAAAACAACCCAAAATACTAAAAAAATAATACAAAACAAAATGAGCACTTTCAAAACACCAAGAAACGGTATATCTCAAACAGTTCAGTACTAAATCAAAAACTAGAACTAGACCATCTGGATATCATTTCAAAGTTGCTTTCGAACCGGACTTGATAATGTTGTTAACTTTACCACGTTTGAAATGATAATCAGTTAGCTTATGTATATTTCATTCGGTCAGAAACTTAGTAAGAATACCAGTGACCCCTCCAATCATAGTATCCACTGGGATGTTTGGGATAGTGGTAACTCAATGTTCGTTTTGGTTTTTCCCAGAACAAGTTTGATAAATGTCTCCCGATGTTACGTGCAAAAGTAGAAGACCCCCTTGCATTTGGATGTATTGAGTCCCGCAGATGAAAGTTAGAGTTAATGTTTTCATGATGTGTGTGTGTGTGTGTGTGTGTGTGTGTGTGTGTGTGTGTGTGTGTGTGTGTGTGTGTGTGTGTATGTGTGTGTGTGTGTGTGTGTGTGTGTGTGTGTGTGTGTGTGTGTGTGTGTGTGTGTGTGTGTGTGTGTAACATTCAGCGACTTATGAACTTATATCGGAATGTAACACAAGTGACCTGTGGGTGTAGCCGCCTGTTTGTGCTGTTAACATGTTGTTTTAATGTTGTTTTTAATGTTGTAGTTTAGCAAGGACAAACACGAAAAGAGGCCTGTGCGCCTATTGTTTCCATCCTTGAGAAATAAAGTATCATTCATTCATTCATTCATTCATTCATTCATTCATTCTCTCTCTCTCTCTCTCTCTCTCTCTCTCTCTCTCTCTCTCTCTCTCTCTCTCTCTCTCTCTCTCTCTCTCTCTCTCTCTCTCTCTCTCTCTCTCTCTCTCTCTCTCTCTCTCTCTCTCTCTCTCTCTCTCTAACAACCCGGTCACTTGGCAATTCAACACTGAGTCATATATCCAGGCACCGCCTACTGGGAGTTGTAATTGACGACCAGCTGAACTGGTCGCCGCATATCGACAGTTTGTGCAAAACCTTGTCCAGGAATGTATTTCTGCTCTCTAAACTTAGACATATTCATAGTACAAAGTGATGTACATTGTTCTTTCGCGCACACATTAAAAACCACTGTGACTATGCGTCCTCTTTGTGGAACGCATGCAGTGAACTTCATTTTAGAAAACAAAACTCGCTGTATCGTCGTTCAGTTAAGTTAATTATTCCTAACCCTACTTCCACGGACGAGAAAATAAAATCCCTTGGCCTGCTTACACTGAAGGAACAACTCAAATTTAACAAATGCGTCCTCATGCACAAAATATTTCATTATCAAGCCCCGGAATATCTGCGCATGATAAATAACTGCAGCCCTCGGCATCAACTACATACGAGGAATGACTTGCTTCACTTACTCCGCCCACGGATAGATCACTACAAGTCAAGCCTTCTATTTTCAGGTAGTTCTGTCTGGAACTTATTGCCATTAAACATTAAATCATTTTCAGATAAAACCGATTTTAAACGTGCATTGCACACTCACTTCCAATCAGCGTGACTTCACAGTTTGCCATATAAGAATAATACTGCTGATAACACGTAAACGTCAAATATTTTCTCTTTCTCCATACATTTGCTAACTGATCATCTATTGTCTTGTCGGTGCCACTATACCCTATTGATGCTGCTGATTCTATGACACTGTCTTAGATGAGTATAATATTAATGCTATGCACGCGTTTCGTTCTCTTGCTTTTTGCATCGGAGGCAGTTACAAATTCTCCATTGTCGGTCATTTTCTTCCTCCTTTCGATGATTCCCCTATTGTGTGTTTTTTTCCCGTAGTTTTGCTTCCTCATCTTATTATTATTATTATTATTATTATTATTATTATTATTATTATTATTATTATTTGCATGCTATGTTTCTTTTCCTGTTGTGTTCTCTTTGTTTACAGGACAGCTTGTAAGCACAGGCATTGAGTTACCTAATGGCTTTATCCTGAATAAAAAAAGATTCATCATCATCTCTCTCTCTCTCTCTCTCTCTCTCTCTCTCTCTCTCTCTCTCTCTCTCTCTCTCTCTCTCTCTCTCTCTCTCTCTCTCTCTCTCTCTCTCTCACACTTTTAAGATATTATTTTAGTCTGCTGACCTTGACAGCAGTACCACTCAGAGGTGTGCAATGGACATAGAAACAGTTGCATCCCCACTCTCCGCCCCTCCGCTTCTTACACAAGACGACATCATGGCTGTGTCCCTCCAGGCTATGAGAGTGGGTGAGAACGAAAGCCGGGAACGCCGCATTCCTGTCCGGATAACCGCCGGCCAGCCCGAGATCATCAACCAAACTACTGAAGCCAGCGGCGAACAGCCGCAAAACAACAGACCGTTTCACAGGCTGTCTCCAGAGGAACAGATACTTCAACACTCGGTATTCGCCGACACCAATACTCTAGTTATCGGAGACTCCGTTGTTCACTACATCAAGGCGGAGAAGATGTCTACGTACCCAGAGGAAAAGGTGCAGGTCATATCTGTGTCTGGCCTGAAAACTCCCCACCTGATTGGCTGGCTCCGGAGTCAAGAACCCTCTCACACAGTCTCTCTTGTGACCTTCCATGTCGGAGTGAACGACTGTAAGCAGACAGAAGTGACCAGCGCTGTGTGGGACCAGCTTGCCCGGCAATGTCGGCGGGTATTCCCCAGCGCATGCATCCAAGCTTCCTCCATTCTGCCAGCCCAGCGGGGACAACAGCTGAACAGGTCTATTACTGCCTCCAACGGAAACCTATACCACATGTGCAAAAAGCGTGGGGTAACATTTGTGGACAACACGCTGATTTTCTCTACTACAGATGGATTTCCGCGCAAAAGGCTCTACAGGCGCAGTGACCCAATCCACCCTAGCCGGCAGGGCACAATTAGCTTGGCCATTAACGTGAAAAGGGGTGGGGTGCCTCCTGACACCTCCACAGCCATCCGTGCTCCAAGCAGTGGCCGGGACCGTGGTGAGAGGCGTAGCGGCAACTCTCAAGGACTGTATTCTGAAATTGTGGCAGGGACTGCGTCCTCTACATCTACTTCCTACCCAGGATCACAGTATGATGCAAATAGCCACCAGATAACACGAGACTGTTTCAACAGCACATCTCAACAGCAACAGCGATGGGCCTGTTCGGCTTTTGTCCCCTCTGGGCTGGCGGAAGGGAGGCAAGCCGGACACATGCTGATACAAGACATGTCACCCCCACAGCAACAGGAGGCACCAGATCAACAGTTCGTGAATATGTGGCAGTCACCTAACATACTGCAGTTCCCGACAGTTCCTGCAATGTACCCGCAGTATCGTGCGGCGCCAACGGACCACTTTTCGGGGAACACTATGGCGCAACCCTACCCATTCAACGTCACCGCACCGGCACACACTCCGTATACGCACCACGACGTCTGGGCTCAGTACAATCGCCCAGCTTGTGTTTACTGAGACTATAACCAGAGCATCCTCCTATATACATCTATTAAACATTATATTCTATGAATTGTCTGTTGGGCCAGTTGTTCAGCAGAATTTCAGTGACTAGACATTGCTTCCTAAGTGATCTCTTACATCATACACATTGCTTCCTAAGTGATCTCCTACATCATAGACATTCTCGGCTTCCTAATTAATCTCTTATATCGTGTGCGCACTGTAACGGTGTTTCCTATCCTTCGTCTATTACTACACCAGTAACATTATCACTACGAGAATACATAATTTACATTTTGAGCGATTTGGGACGCTGGTTAGGTATCTTTGTGTAAGCGTACCACACATCGAGTGCACTGTGACACTATTTTTTCCTTGTGTGTTTCCCAGCACACCATCAGTCATAAGCGATTATTGACGCCTTTTGTAAAACTTCGAATAACTCTTCATCTACTGGACAGTTGGTCAAGACACATTGAACTTGTAGTGTGTCAACGTATAGACTGCCTTGTTTTTCCTTGTCTGCACTGAAAAACAACACACGTCTATACAATAATATATATCTTTTGCTCTTGGCTCATAGGTGTTGATTTATTGTTATCTTTCTACATCAGTTATGTCTACAGACAAGCCTGATACGCATCATTTGCTTATAGGACATTTAAATATATATCATTTGTATAACAAAGTTCCAGATTTATGTGTGATGTTGAGTCAACCAAACGCTTTCCATGTGTTTGGAATAACTGAATCACGATTGTGCTCTAACATCAGTGATGAAGCCATTTCTATCCCGGGTTTTCATTTATTTCGTCGCGATCCTGTTTCCCCTAAACACACGGGTATAGCCGTGTATTTAAACAATTCAATTAGGGATTGCGCTCGAAGAAGGACAGATCTAGAATCAGACCTAGTGGAAAGCGTTTGGATTGAACTAAAAGCAAGCAAAGCCACCCCGTTATTAATCTGCTTTGTTTATCGAAATCCCTCAGCCACTTTTGAATGGTATGACACATTTACGGAAATGATGGACAATGCAACCAAATGTACTTCTGATCTATTAATCTTAGGCGACTTTAACATCAATTTGTTTTCTTCCAATCCTGCTTGGGAAACTACTCTTACTTTGTTTGGTCTCAAACAGTTGGTCACTAAAGCAACAAGAGTAACTGCCAGTTCCTCAACATTGATCGACCATATCTACACAAACAACAAGACTAGAGTATTAGGGGTGCAGGTGCCCGAGGTTGCTATTAGTGACCATTATCCCGTCTGTTGTAGCTGGGCTCTGAAAGGTGACCGACGCCCCAAAAATCACCAACACATCACTATTAAATTCAGATCTTATAAACACTTTAACAAAGATGTTTTCCTATCGGATCTCTGTCAAGTATGTTTCAGTCACGTTTATAATTACACGGATCCGAATTCTGCGCTTGCAGAATGGTATGAGCTTTTTCTAAGTGTACTGGATAAACATGCACCATACCGAGAAAAACGTGTAAAAAGTGCACAGCCACCTTTGTGGTTAAATAAAAATATCAAGGATGCTATGTCACTTCGTAATGAACTTAAAAAACACAAGGATTTTGATGCCTATCGTAAACAGCGAAATAAGGTAAAATATCTTGTTCGTGAAGCCCAAAAGTGTCACTTTAAAAGGATCATTGATGAGAAAAGGGACACAGTTACAATGTGGCGCGCCCTGAACACATTTACAAAATCTAAACAAAAACCGGCATGCACCAGTGTTTCAGCAGATACATTTAATAAGCATTTCCTATCTGCTGCTGATGTCCTATTACAAAGTTGTCCAAACATGTCACAGATATCAGACGTACTTGATAAATTCTGTGCCGAAAAGCTCAAGTCAAGTATTTTCAACATTCCTGTTATAACGGTTTATGACGTTGGTAAAACGATATCTCAGCTAAAAAATAAGAGATCAACTGGTCATGACGGCATTAGTACTGCAATACTAAAACTAGCTCTCCCATATGTCGTTGATTCTCTGACGTATATTTACAATCTTTGTATTCGACAGGGAACATTTCCGTCCAGCCTAAAGAAAGCAAAAGTCATTCCTTTGCCCAAAACTAAAGATCTTTCTGAGCCAAATAACTTTAGGCCCATTTCCTTACTTTCGACTTTGTCGAAACCAATAGAAAAACATATTCACCATCATTTACAACAGTTCCTGGAAAATCATCAAGTTTTACACCCCTTGCAATCAGGCTTTCGACAACGCCATTCTTGTCATACAGCGCTGATTCATCTGATTGATAGATGGCTCGATGCAATGAACAAACTGCAAACGACAGGGACAGTATTCTTAGATTTTAGCAAAGCTTTCGACTTAGTCAATCATAATCTACTTATACAGAAACTTAGAGCATATAGGCTTAGTAACAACGCTGTGGCGTTTTTTCAGTCATACCTAGAGAATAGAACTCAATTTGTTCTTGTAAATGGCAAACAATCTGCAGAGGGTATAATTCGTCATGGTGTGCCACAGGGATCAATACTCGGCCCCTTATTATTTTCTCTTTTTATAAATGATCTTCCTCTACATATTTCTCCCACTGGAGTCACCTGCAGCCTTTTTGCAGATGATGGCACATTAGACTTTTCTGATGCAAATGTT